>CAKAOI010030242.1:0-18275 GCA_916701655.1 Sebastiscus albofasciatus | reverse complement strand
GCAGGGTTACTTGAGGTTCCTAGAGTCTCCAAAAGTAGAATGGGAGCCAGAGCCTTCAGCTATCAAGCTCCTCTTCTGTGGAACCAGCTCCCAGTTTCAGTCCGGGAGGCAGACACCGTCTCTACATTTAAGAGTAGGTTAAAGACTTTCCTCTTTGATAACACTTATAGTTAGGGCTGTCTTTGACCAGCCCCTAGTTAAGCTGCTATAGGCCTAGACTGCCGGGGGACTTCCTACGACACATTGAGCTCCTTTCTCCTTCTGTATATACTCATGTCCCATTCATTATTACTAACTACATTCCTTCCAGGGAGTCCTTGTGCCTCCTTGTCTCCCAGGTAACCATTGAGCGGGGTCACACCTGGAGCGAGGTTATACCTTCACCTGGATCTGGATGTCACCTGGACGGTCTAATACCTGCTCTATATATAAAGCGTCTTGAGATAACTTCTGTTGTGATTTGACGCTATAGAAAAATGAATTGAATTGAATTTAATTGAATTTAATCATCTTTTCTCATTCTCATTTATGAAGACTGCAACTGCTGTAGTAGAAGGATGTTCCTCTTATTTTAAAATCAAACAGAAAATCTAAAGCACATAAATATCAGAGACATAAAGACTCAATAAGTCCAACAGTTCAGCAATGCTGAAGTTCACTGTCTCTGGACACTGCCATGTGTACTGCTGACATCTGGTGGGTAAAGAAGATAAATTAATCATTAAACAATGAAAATGTCAGACATGATTTTTCCTCCTGTAATGTTTTCTGACATCGTCACTTCCACAAAGAAACTTGATCAGACAGATGTTGTAATTCTTGGAAACTTGGAAAACATCTGATTTCTTTTCACTCGTGTGTTTGTTGATGGACCAGAATAAAAACAATGTGAGATAAAACCTGGACCCATGAAGTGTTTTACATCTGAAATTAAGGTTACAAGGTTACAGAACAACACATTTACTAAGAAAAGTAAATCAACTAAACATACAAGAACAGATATTCAGGCAATTTCTATGATGATCGGCACAAACGACATGATGACAAATCAGGTTTTGCTAAATTTCCAGTTTGAGCTGTTTTAATTTTATAGTGAAGATTGAAGAGATAATTAGCAACAGGTCTACAATCTCATAACAATTTGCTTTGTATCCAATTCTGCACAATCAATCACGAAATACCACTGAGTTACATGCAATTAAGGTTCAGTACAAACAAGCCTCCACCAGATGGTGTTATATCAGTGGAAGACTGGAAGTAAACTCACACACTGGAGGAGAGGGGACGTCTTACTGCACAGGAAAAGCTGTCTGCATTATCATAGCATGAATAAGAAGCAGATGTTCCTTTCTTTTTCTGTCCATTCCTGTACCAGACGTAGTTGGCAGGTGGATGACAGCTGCTCTGACACTTCAGCTCTGCCCAGTTATTAGACTCGTAGACCTTTAATCTGCTCACCTGCACCTGGAGATCTGAATATGTGAATAAGAAACAGAAGTCTTCATTTTAGACTGAACTGTCAACATATAACCAAACAGATTCAAGTAACCTTCATGAGATGTTGAACACTTGGAACTAAATGAATGAATCTTCAGAAGGAAATGTTACCTGTGACAGACAGAAAGACTCCAGGTGAACCAGTAAACCTCCCACCTGGTTGGTTTGTTATGAACCTGAACTTGTACTGAGCTGAGTCGCTCTCTCTCAGGTCTGTGATTCTCAGAGAGCAGTCGTCGTTTTCACAGCGATACTGCACACGACCTGAATACGCCTGGTCCCTTTTCAGATCCATATCAGCTTTAGTAAACCAGAATGTTCTCTCATCTCTAGTATCACAGTCATCTCCTCTGGATGGGTATGTGTAGCTGCAGCTTATTTCCACTGTTGATCCTTTAAAGGCACAGATCTCAGTAGAAGTGTAAGTCACTCCCCAGCCATCATCCTGACCCTGTATCACTGTAACACAGAGCACATCAGGAACCACAGTCAGAAGTTAACAGTCAGTTAATAAGACAAAGTGGATCATACTACCAATATGATTTGGGGTAAAGGGAAGCTTGAAGATCCTCAATTATCAGATCAATTATCTGCAGTCATTGTCATAAAAAGGTTCCCCATGATGCATCTATCTAAGTAGAACTGAACTGGAATATAGAACTTTATCAGTTGTTTATTATAATTTATGGTTGTTGGGACACAGGACTGTGTGTTACTTCTGGATGTTTTAACTTTGCTCCATTCTTTAAAAAAAGATGTCAACAAAGTGCCTGAAAAGTGTATCTTACAGACATTTTACACACTTTTCTCACTTTCTAACTACTATTAAATTAAATCAATTAATTTGACATTATTTCCCGAGGGAATGCTGGCATAGAGAAGTCCAAAAATATCTTTCGGTACAAACAGTCGGTTCAAAGGAAGAGTGGAATATGTATATTAATACATATAAATAATAAATGATGAGGCATTATATTAACTATTAGAGAGTCTGAGCTTCTCTTGGTTAGTTTCTTCTCTGTTCACTGTGTGGTCGGGTTGCTTAAGTGTGAATTGTGAAAACTAAAAAAGCAAAAGACTGAGGTGTAGGAAACTGTTTAGAGCAGCTATGATATGAAGACAAGATAAAAGTGGATGACTGCTATCAGCACAGAGCATGGAAACATCACACTGAGGTCAGAGAGGGCAGAAGGAACTAGCAGGGTTTGGTGCTTACTTACTTACTGTCTCAACTTCTCTTTATTCATCACACAGATGTGTGATGAATAAAGAGAAGTTGAGACAGTAAGTTCCCTGTGAGACCAATATCCCTCCACAAAAACTAATAAAAACTGATAAAAGTAGCTGCAGATAGAAACTAATCGTCGGCCACATAGGAGTTTGCGCTTCTGCGACCCGGGTCGTTTTTAGAACAACAGAGGGAAGAGTTATGAATAAAACCCGGTTTACAGCATGTCAAAGTGTTTAGCACACAGCTACTTTATGCAAAAGACATTGGCACAAAAGAGCTTGTTAATATCTATTACAAGTGACACAAAAACAAACTAAAAACTATTTTAAAAAAAGCTCACCTACTTTAATTCGAACTACATCTATTTTCATTATTTCCACTTAACAATATGCTTCATTCCATTTTATTTGACCTATTTTTTATTTATTTATGTATTTATTTGTTATTATTATACATTTTTTGTGTGTGACGAAGACCATCATGGTGGGGGGATGGCGGATGGTTCTTTTTCTCTGTTTTTATTTTCTGTCACCGACGCTTTGACTTTACCATGTCTGCAGAAAACTCAATAGAAAGATATATATATATATATATATATATATATATATATATATATATATATAGAAGGAAGACAGCTAATCCACTCCGCTGCTGCAGTTAAACTCATAGCTGCTCCTCTCGTCTCTCCGTGTGTGAGACAATAAAACATGTCAGCAGATAAAATAATGTACACAGGAGGTATACAGCATCAGTCACATCAATAAACTGCTTCTACTTACATTGAAGAAGAATGCCGTCTTTAAAGATGTCTTTCCTCAGTGGTCAGTAAGCGGAAGACAGATATCAAGCTGTTAAAGACTAGATTTACTTTTGATTATTTATATGCACGATGAGCCAAATGCCAGTAAATGCACAATAAAGTTGTGTTCTTATACAAACTTTAAAAAAAAGAATAAGAAACTAGTGTTATCGACTGTTGGTATCAAACCAACATTCAAAAAGAGAAGAGAAAAACAGTTAATATCTATGTGCACTAAGACAGGATGTCACAGAGTCTGCAGGTGTAGTGACGGAAAAGGAATATATTCAACCTTTGAACCATGAGGCAGCTTAACTGAACAGGAGGAAAGCAGATTATTAATTATACGATGGGATGGTGTTCTCTCTGCGGTCAGGTTGCTGCTGTTTGCTGAGAAATGCAGAACACTGAGACGTGAGAAACTCACACGTCTGTTAGTGGAAACCAAACATGAACATTTAACACACATAATGAAGTTGACTCATAGGCTTTAAGATTTTATTGCTTGTTTTTAAGGTTTTAAATGGCCTGGTGCCACCTCACCTAGCAGAACTTTTGCATCATCATACTCGCGTTAGAGCTCAGACCCTAGAATGTCGCTGCTAAAGACCACCTCTTCTCATTGGCATTCAATTTGAGTTGAGCTTGACACCTTGACTTCATTTTATATCGTGCCTCAATTCTTTTATTATTATGTTTCTTATTTTTATGTGAGGGATAATGTACAGCAAGCTGGTCATTGTTGTGAAAGAAACCCAGTCTGTTATACATAGCAGAGGTCTGCTATACGTAGCAACGGTCTGTTATACATAGCAACGGTCTGTTATACGTAGCAACGGTCTGTTATACGTAGCAACGGTCTGTTATACGTAGCAACGGTCTGTTATACGTAGCAACGATCTGCTTGTTTTAGTTGAACAAAGGCTCATATGTGGCACAAGCTATCACTAAGGAACTTTTATTTTAAAAAGACTTCACATTGAGTGAACCTTGACCTACTCTGCTGCGATGAATGACCCTGAAACATTTTAACAAACTGAATGGAGGTTTATAGCTCTAATGCGAGTTAAGGTCCTCTCCAGTAAAAACTATGTCCGTGCATCTTCAGATCAGCAACATTTCATTTCTTCCGCATAGTGACACAAAGTGAGGATGTGAGAAATAATCCAAAGCAAAATAACTTTATTTGTCTTAATAGCTGGTGAATAAAATTATATTCTGCAAAATGAACAGAAAAGCTGAAATCCAAATATTTTGGTCCACTAATGTTTCCAACTACAAAGTTATGCAACAGCTGCTTCACCTGTTGTAGAAGCTGGCTGTTTAGTGGATCAGACACAGGAACACTTGGAGAGTATAACATCCAACAAAGTGTGCTACCACTGGGTTTATGTTTGATCTCAAGGTGTGTAAATCTAAACTGTAAAATGTGATACTTTCACTTCACCGTTTATGTTTTGAACAGACTTTATTGGCTCCGTCAGCCAGGACAGCTGCAAACCCAGAAGATCATCAGGACTTTTCAAATCTTACTTATTATGTACAATTTAAAAATGACATTTGCATTACAACTTTAATCCTCAACTTGTGTAATATAACCAACTCTACAGGAAAGATAGGCTGACATAGTTTAAGCAGTAAGTTAAGAGTCAGTAAGTCACACAGGACCTGACTATGAGCTGATCTAAAGAATAAATCATGTCTGACACCTCGACATGATTCAGTTCAAGCTGCCAACACCACGTTCTTCTAAATGTTCTGCTACTACTGAAAACTGACAAAGACTAAATGTTGAGTTGAACACATTATAGAGTTAAATAAAACAAGCCAAAGTCTTCAGGGTGGTAGGGCTGTCCTCAGCCAAAGAAATTCTTAGTCGACTAACACTCGTAGGATTTTGTTGGCTCATGGATTAGTTGATTTAATCGACAAATCTGTAAAGCTGAGTTCTCCATAAAGAATCACTCAAAGGCACCACTTTAAACCTGCTGTTTAGCAGAGATGTGCTCTGGTTTCTTAGAAATAAGTCGTTCAGCATGAAAAAAGCATAAAAAAATGACTAATCGACTAAAGAAATTCCAGTCAACGAAGACCAAAACAAGCGATTAGTGGACTAATTGAATAAGAGGGGCGGTGACATGCAGAAGTTGTGTGCTTGTAAACACTGTCGTAGTAGAAACACATGCACAGAGCTGTTGTTGCTACAGCTGCTCTGCTAACGTGCTAACAGACACATACAGACGACTCACTCACTGTTGCTGCTGTTCGATGTTTAAATAACCGTAGAGGAATAATCACTCTTATGACTCTTACTCGCTTCTAGACTGAATTCATTATTGAAAATAAACTATTCCCCAGACCACTGGTCGAGAACCACTGCATTATAGGATGACTCAGCCGCAGTCACCGAAGAAAACCAATTCAACATTAGTTGATGTTTGTGGCCAAACATATTTATCAGTTAAAAACAAACTCTGTCTTCACTACGGAGGAGAATGGGAGGGAGCAACATTTCCGGTAAGACGCATCCTAGACAACGTCGACCAATAACAGCGTGTTCTCCCCACGTGGCACCCCTGTACGTCCCCACGCATGTAGATAAACGGTTGTGATTAGCCTGTGAGAAGGACATGTAGGGGACGTAGGTTTGTTAGCGGCCGTTAACATGAGAAGGGTCTATCTGCAGTCTGCATCTGGCAGGTACACGATTCCCGCCCTGAGATAGCTTCTGGGATTAACGTACTTATTTTAACCCAAACCAGAATGTTTTCCTAAACCTAAACAAGTATTTTCACCACCTAAAAGTTCTGGTGCCTACACCCAACCAAACTGGGACTGTTTGGAGGGTGTGTCATGTAGTAGACCCACAGATAGACTGATAGATTTGTTCTCACCGTCATTCTACCAACACATTTTATTTATTTCTAAATCTCCAGAGGATCGGTAGGAGGAGATCTCCGATCAGACTAGGAGGCTCTAACCTGATTGGACTTCACACCAGGTCTTCCTGCTCCTCTCTGTCTTCTGTCTGTGCTGCAGCGTCTGAGATGTTCTCATACACAGGACAAGAGTCTAACTGATGGGGAGAGACGACAACATGACGCTCAATGGACTTCATTCATGAAACCTGCATGTATTAACATTTGATCATCATGTTTTAAAGTAAATTATTTTCTGAAATTGTGTTATGGCCAAATGCATTACTGGTTTAAACATAAATTCACTTCACACCTTCACTTTCTAGATCATGTATTAGTTATTATAAATGTGATATAGGAGAAGTTCTGTCGATAGCACCTCTCTCTTTCTCTCATCTCTATCTCTCCAGGTTCATGTGGTTCAGTGGTGGAGCTCAGAGTTATCTTCTTCCTGGATTGAGTCCAACAACAACAACAAACACAGAATGTGACATAATGAAATTCATGACATTAAAACTAAAGCAAGTTAGAGAAATAAAGTAAAAGAGCGGTGACTGAACTGATGGATTTTTATTGTTGTACCTCGTCCACAGACTCAGGAGAAACAGAGGAATCAGCATCAAGACAACCAGAGTCGACCTGATAATCATCATTATCATTGCTAGATCCCCGAGAAATATACACAGATATGTTATTCACCTCACTAGTATCAGACTGATAAATCACTTTCGTCAGTCAGTCAGTGTCATCAACCTCTGACATGATGGAGGTTCCTCCCTGAACACAGCTGCAGAAGCAATGCCAATTACTATTTTGTCCCTGATTAATTCATTTGTCACGGCTCCATATTCACATGTAGCGGCTTTCTCCCTGAGTCGAATCACAAAACAGTCTATTGTCTCATCTTCTTCCTACTTGCAACAGCCAAAGATGTAGAACTCATACATCACATTTTTTGCAGGTTTAAAGTACCGTTCCAATGCGTCCAGTATGACGGTAACGTCCGTTTGCTCCTCGTCACTCAGATTCAAGTTGTGTTTGTAAACACACTCCGGACACTCCGCTCCCATAACACTCCTCAGCGTTGACACCTGAACTTCTCCAGACTCGGCCACCAGCTGTAGCTAGGGCAAAATCTTCATATCCTGAAAACTTCCCAATTTGCAATCAGATTGCCACTGAGCTTCATCGGTGCTGGCGGGGGTATAATCGCGGCCATGGCTATTCACCGCTGCTACTGCTGCCATAGAGCTAGTTAGCATTAGCAAACAATAAACTTGCAGAACTCACTTGGCAGCTCAATATTCATGCAGGTAGTCAATCTCTGAATCAAAAGTCCACTTCTGACACCATATTTGGGGTTCGTGGTGTTACAAAGACGAGACGGATCATAATGTTAGTTGACAACAAGCTTTAGTGGCTGTTAAACGGAATACAACAATTGCTGCCACGTGGCAGAACAAGGCTTGTCATCATTGAAGGCCATCTCAATGCAGTGAGATATCAGGATGAGATTCTGCAGCCAGTGGCGATCCCATATCTCCACAATCTGGGACCTAACTTCATCCTCCAAGATGACAACGCTCACCCCCACAGAGCCAAGGTTATCACAGACTACCTCCACAATGTGGGAGTAGAGAGAATGGAACGGCCTGAACACTTGTGGGATCAGCTTGGGCGTGCTGTACGTGTTAAAGGGACCAACACAACCACGCTGGCTGACCTGCAACCAATCCTGGTTGAGGAATGGAACGCCATCCCAAAGCAACGTGTGACCAGGTTGGTGACCAGCATGAGGAGGAGGTGCCAGGCTGTTGTGGCTGCGTATGGATCTTCCACCGCTACTGAGGCTCCTGACGGTGGATTAAATGAATAAAGTGTAAAATAGCCAATATGTCTTGTTTGTTCCTTGTTACTGATAGAGAGTTCAATCATCCAATCCACCAAACAACTCAAAACAAGAGTCAACACCAACAGGAGAATACACTGTTTACCATTGGCAGAGCATTTTGGAACATTTTTCTTGGGCGCTCCCCACATAATCAGCTGTGATGCTCATCACACAAATGCATGATCCTTACAAGTTGGACATCATTGTGAAGGTAAATAAACAGGCTTTCCAACAATGTAAAATACAATGCCAATTAGCATTGTATAGAGACATAATCCTCCTGACACAAATTTACGAGTTTACTATACTGTGACTTGCTATAGTATGATATTTTTTCAACATATTATACTTTGACTTTTTTTCAACATACAATGCTATTACTTTTTTTGTCATACAATACCAGGACTGCTTAAACTTCTTTTTCAACATAATATACTATGACTTTTTTTTCGACATGCTATGCTATGACTCTTTTTGACACACTATGTATAGTATGTAATTTTTTCGACATGTTATATATATATGACTTTTTTACAACATGCTATACTATGACATTTTTTGACATACTGTACTATGACATTTCTATGACTCTTTTTTTCGACATGCAATACCATGACTTTTTTTTGAATATGCTATACATTTTTGACATACATCTATGACATTTTTTCAACATAGTTTACTATGACTTTTTTTCGACATACTATACTATGTCATTTTGTCAATATGCTATACTATGACTTTTTTACACACTATACAAGGCCGTTTTTTAAGACTCTTTTTTTGACATACTGTACTATGACTTTTTTTGACATATTATATTATGACTTTATTTCGAAATATTATACTATGACTACTTTTTTCATGACTTTTTTCGACATACAAAACTAAGACTTGTTTTTGGTCAAACTATACTATGACTGCTTAAACTTTTTTTTTACATGCAGTACTATGACCTTTTTTTTTACATACTGTACTATGACTTTTTTCGACACACTACACTACACTATGTCATTTTTTGACATACTATACTCTGACTTTTTTCAACATACTGTATTATGACATTTCTATGACTCTTTTTTCAATGATTTTTTGATTGGAATATACTTTACTATGACTTTTTTTCGACTCACTATACTCTTTTTGACATATTATGGTAAATGGTAAATGGACTTACTTTTATATAGCGCTTTTCTAGTCTTCCGACCACTCAAAGAGCTTTAATATATCATACTAAAACTTTTTTGGAAATATTTTACTATGACTTCTTTTTTTTTTCAACATATTATACTTTCTTTTTTCCGATATACTATGCTTTGACATATTATACTTTCACTTTGTTTAAACATACTATACTATGACTTTTTTGTTGACATACTATATTATGAAATTATTTTTGATATACTATACTATGAATCTTTTCAGACATACTATACAAATAAATTGTACTAAGATCTATTTTCGACACACTGTACTATGACTTTTTCTAACATATGATACTTTGACTTTTTCAACATACTATACTATGACTTTTTTTCGACATACTATACTATGAATTTTTTTCAATATGCTATAATATGACTTTTTTCTTGACATACTATACTATGACGTTTTCGACATACTATACTATGACGTTTTATTCAACATACTACATTGTGACTTTTTTAAAACGTTTTTTAGAGATGCTATACTAATACTAAACGGTGACTTTTTTTTTAATATATTTTACTGTGACTTTTTTTCCGACATACTATACTATGACTTTTTTTTTTTTTAACATATTATGACTTTTATTTAAAAATTTTTTTAAACATGCTATACTATAACTTGTTTTGACATACTATACTACGACTTTTTTCGACGTTATTTTGTGACTTTTTTTGACATGTTATACTATCATTTTATTCAACATACTATGCTACGACTTTTTTTTCGACGTTATTTTTTGCCATTTTTTCTACATGCTATACTATGACCTTTCTCGACATACATTACTATGACTATTTACAACATATCATATGGTGACTTTTCGCCACATTTTACTATAACTTTTTTCGATGTTATTCTTTTACTTTTTTTTCAACAAGTCTTAAAGGGACTATTTGTAACTTCCAGAAATGCTTGTTAACAGCGACACCTGTGACCGCTAAGTCAACGAAAGTCAGTGTCGGGTTCGCGCTTGCTCGCTCTAAATAGACATGAACGAGCATCACTCAACACAGTGAAGCAACAGACGTCAGCTAAAACCACAATATCACTCTATATTTCACCTGCTCTATATTTCAGCTGCTTGGCAGTAATGTTAGCTGACCAGACGAAGGTCTCTCCATGAATCAGTGCTGATCCTAGTGTTGGCTTTTCCTGCCTCAGCGCCGGTGCCGGGGCTCTGAAGCAGCGGGGCTCTGAAGCAGCGTGGCTCTGAAACGAGAAACGTTATCATCTCTCGACCGCAGCCGGAGTGAGCAGGAAGACACCGGCACCTGGTCGGAGACGATAATGTTTCTCGCTGCGTAGCCCCGTCACTTCACAAGACACGGGAAACCTCTGTTGGTCTGGAGGAGCTGCAGCAGTTATTTCTGCACAAACGTCCACTGTACATTCACTACATATTCTCAGAGCTAAACTAACTCTTCTGCAGTGTGTAGTGAGCACACGCTGTCTGAGTGAAGGCAAGCAGGCAACAGAGCAGAGACTTCAGCCACACGCGAGCGCAATGTATTTTTTTCTTTTACTTTTTTCCGACATAGTACACTGTGACTTTTTTTCGTCACAGTATACTATAATTTTATTCGACATTTCCATATACTGTGCTATGTTTTCAACATACTAGACTATGACTTTTTTTTTGACAAACTATACAATGATTTTTTATTCAATATACTATACTTTGACTATTTACAACATATCATATGATGACTTTTTCCGAAGTACTGTACTATTACCTTTTTTGACATACTATACTATTACTCTTTATGACTCTTTTTTTCAACATATTATACTGTAACAGTTTTTGACAATCTATACGATGACTTTTTTCAACGTTATTCTATGATTTTTTTCCCTCAATATCTATACAATCAAAATAATTTTGCCATACTATGCTATGACTTTTTTTTTACGACAAAGTATACAATGCTAAATACATGCTACACTATGACCAAACTCTATAACCCTAACCCTACCAAAACTTAACCAAGTAGTTTGGTCGCCTAAAACTGACCAAGTGGTTTTGTTGCCTAAACCTAACCAAATAGTTTTGTTGCCTAAACATAACCAATTGGTTTTGTTGTCAAAATGTAACCAAGTAATTTTGTTGCCTAAACTTAACCAAGTAGTTTTGTTGCTTAAACCTAACCAAGACGTTTTGTTGCCTAAACCTAACCAAGTAGTTTTATTGTCTAAACCTAACCAAGAAGTTCTGTTGCCAAAACCTAGCCAAGTAGTTTTGTTGCATAAAACCAACCAAGTAGTTTTGTTGCCCAAACATAGCCAAGTTGTTTTGTTGCCTTATTTTAACAAAGTAATTTAGTTGCCTAAACCTAACCAAGAAGTTTTTGTTGCCTACATCTAACTAAGTAGTTTTATTTCCTTATCCTATCCAAGTAGTTTTGCTGCCAAATCCTAACCAAGTAGTTTTGTTGCCTAATCCTAACCAAGTATATTTGTTGCCAAAATCTAGCCACGTATGTTAGTTGCCAAAACCTAGCCAAGTAATTTTGTTGCCTAAATTTAACCAAGTAGTTTTGTTTGCTAAACTTGCCAAGTAGTTTCGTTGCCTAAACCTAGCCCAGTTGTTTTGTTGCCAAAACCTAGCCAAGTTGATTTGTTGCCAAAACCTAGCCAAGTTGTTTTGTTACCTAAACCTAACCATGGAACTTTGTTGCCTAAACATAACCAAGTAATTTTGTTGCCTAAACCTAACTAAGTTGTTTTGTTGCATAAAGCTAAACAAGTAGATTTGTTCCTTAAACCTAACCAAATAGTTCTATTGCCAAAAGCTAACCAAGTAGATTTGTTTCTTAAACCTAACCAAGTAGTTTTGTTGCCTAAATTTAACCAAGTAGTTGTGTTACCAAAACCTAGCCAAGTCATTTTGTTGCCTGAACCTATCCAGGTAGTTTTTTTTGCCTAAACCTAACCAAGATGTTTTGTTGTTTAAACCTAACCAAGTAGTTTTGCTGCATAAACCTAACAAAGTTGTTTTTTTGCCTAAATCTAACCAAGAAGTTTTGTTGCCTAAACCTAACCAAGTAGTTTTATTGCCTAAACCTAACCATACGTTTTGTTGCCTAATCCTAACCAAGTACATTTGTTGCCAAAACCTAGCCAAGTTGTTTTGTTACCAAAACCTAGTGAAGTAGGTTTGTTGCCAAAACCTAGCCAAGTAGTTTTTTGACTAATACTAACCAAGTTGTTTTGTTGCCAGAACCTTGCCAAGTAGTATTTTTGCAAAACCCTAGCCAAGTAGTTTTGTTGCCTAAACCTAACCAAGTAGTTTTATTGACAAAAGCTAACCAAGTAGATTTGTTTCTTAAACCTAACCAAGTAGATTTGTTTCTTTAACCTAACCAAGTATGTTGGTTGCCTAAACATAACCATGTAGTTTTGTTGCCTAAACCTAACAAAGTTGTTTTGTTGCATAAAGCTAACCAAGTAAATTTGTTCCTTAAACCTAACCAAGTAGTTTTGTTGCCAAAACATAGCCAAGTAGTTTGGTTGCCTAATCCTAACCAAGTAGTTTTGTTGCCTGAACCTATCCAGGTAGTTCTTTTGCCTAAACCTAACCCAGACGTTTTGTTGCCTAAACCTTACCAAGTAGTTTTACTATCTAAACCTAACCATACGTTTTGTTGTCAAACCTAACCAAGTATATTTGTTGCCAAAACCTAGCCAAGTACTTTGGTTGCCTAAACCTAACCAAGTAGCTTTTTTTGCCTAAACCTAGCCAAGTAGTTTTGTTGCCTGAACCTATCCAGGTAGTTTTTTTTGCCTAAACCTAACCAAGACGTTTTGTTGCCTAAACCTAACCAAATAGTTTTTACTGCCTAAACCTAACCATACGTTTTGTTGTCAATCTTAACCAAGTATATTTGTTGCCAAAACCTAGCCAAGTACTTTGGTTGCCTAAACCTAACCAAGTAGTTTTGTTGCCTAAACCTAGCCAAGAAGTTTTGTTGCCTGAACCTATCCAGGTATTTTTTTTGCCTAAACCTAACCAAGAAGTTTTGTTGCCTAAACCTAACCAAATAGTTTTACTGCCTAAACCTAACCATAAGTTGTGTTGTCAAAACCTAGACAAGTAGTTTGGTTGCCTCATCCTAACCAAGTAGTTTTTTTTGCCTAAACCTAACCAAGTAGTTTTGTTGCCTAAACCTATCCAAGTAGTTTAGTTGCATAAGCCTAACCAAGTAGTTTTATTGCCAAAACCTAGCCAAATACTTTGGTTTCCTAAACCTAACCAAGTAGTTTTGTTGCCTAAACCTAACCAAGTAGTTTTGTTGCCTAAATTTAACCAAGTAATTGTGTTGCCAAAACCTAGCCAAGTAGCTTTGATCCCTGAACCTATCCAGGTAGTTTTTTTTTTTGCCAAAACCTAACCAAGAAGTTTTGTTGCCTAATCCTAACCAAGTATATTTGTTGCCAAAACCTAGCCAAGTAGGTTGTTGCCAAAACCTAGCCAAGCAGTTTTTTTGCCTATACCTAACGAAGTTGTTTTGTTGCCAGAACCTAGCCAAGTAGTATTTTTGCAAAAACCTAACCAAATAGTTTTGGTGCCTAAACATAACCAAGTAGTTTTGTTTCATAAACCTAACTAAGTTGCTATGTTGCCTAATTTTTACCAAGTAGATTTGTTCCTTAAACCTAACCAAGTAGTTTTATTGCCAAAAGCTACCCAAGTGGATTTGTTTCTTAAACCTAACCAAGTAGGTTTGTTGCCAAAACCTAGCCAAGTGGTTTTGTTGCCAAAACTTAACCAAGTGTTTGTGTTAACTAAACCTAGCCAAGTAGTTTTGTTTCCTAAATCTGACCAAGTAGTTTTCTTGCAAAAACCTAGCCAAGTAATTTTGTTGCTTAAACCTAACCAAGGAACTTTGTTGCCTAAACCTAACTAAGTTGTTTTGTTGCGTAAAGCTAACCAAGTAGATTTATTCCTTAAACCTAACCAAGTAGTTTTGTTGCCAAAACCTAGCCAAGTAGTTTCATTGCCTGAACATATCCAAGTAGTTTTGTTGCCTGAACGTATCCAGGTAGTTTTGTTGCCTAAACTTAACCAAATAGTTTTGTTTCCTAAACCTTACCAAGTAGTTTTATTGCCTAAACCTAACCAAGTAGTTTTGTTGCCTAATCCTAACCAAGTATATTTGTTGCCAAAACCTAGCCAAGTAGTTTTGTTCCCTAAATTTAACCAAGTAGTTTTGTTGCTAAAACCTAGCCAAGTAGTTTCATTGCCTGAACCTATCCAAGTAGTTTTGTTGCCTGAACGTATCCAGGTAGTTTTGTTGCCTAAACTTAACCAAATAGTTTTGTTGCCTAAACCTTACCAAGTAGTTTTATTACCTAAACCTAACCAAGTAGTTTTGTTGCCTAATCCTAACCAAGTATATTTGTTGCCAAAACCTAGCCAAGTAGTTTTGTTCCCTAAATTTAACCAAGTAGTTTTGTTGCTAAAACCTAGCCAAGTAGTTTCATTGCCTGAACCTATCCAAGTAGTTTTGTTGCCTGAACGTATCCAGGTAGTTTTGTTGCCTAAACTTAACCAAATAGTTTTGTTGCCTAAACCTTACCAAGTAGTTTTATTACCTAAACCTAACCAAGTAGTTTTGTTGCCTAATCCTAACCAAGTATATTTGTTGCCAAAACCTAGCCAAGTAGTTTTGTTCCCTAAATTTAACCAAGTAGTTTTGTTGCTAAAACCTAGCCAAGTAGTTTCATTGCCTGAACCTATCCAAGTAGTTTTGTTGCCTGAACGTATCCAGGTAGTTTTGTTGCCTAAACTTAACCAAATAGTTTTGTTGCCTAAACCTTACCAAGTAGTTTTATTACCTAAACCTAACCAAGTAGTTTTGTTGCCTAATCCTAACCAAGTATATTTGTTGCCAAAACCTAGCCAAGTAGTTTTGTTCCCTAAATTTAACCAAGTAGTTTTGTTGCTAAAACCTAGCCAAGTAGTTTCATTGCCTGAACCTATCCAAGTAGTTTTGTTGCCTGAACGTATCCAGGTAGTTTTGTTGCCTAAACTTAACCAAATAGTTTTGTTGCCTAAACCTTACCAAGTAGTTTTATTACCTAAACCTAACCAAGTAGTTTTGTTGCCTAATCCTAACCAAGTATATTTGTTGCCAAAACCTAGCCAAGTAGTTTTGTTCCCTAAATTTAACCAAGTAGTTTTGTTGCTAAAACCTAGCCAAGTAGTTTTGTTACCAAAACCTAGCCAAGTAGTTTTGTTGCCTGAACCTATTCAAGTAGTTTTGTTGCCTGCGCATATCCAGGTAGCTTTGTTGAATAAACCTAATCAAGAAGTTTTGTTGCCTAAACCTAACCAATTAGTTTTATTGCCTAAACCTAACCAAGTAGTTTTAATGCCTAATCCTAATCAAGTATATTTGTTGCCAAAACCTAGCCAAGTAGGTTTGTTGCCAAAACCTAGCCATGTAGTTTGGTTGCCTAAACCTAGCCAAGTAGTTTTGTTACCTAAACCTAACCAAGTAGTTTTGTTACCTAAACCTAACCAAGTTGTTTTGTTGCCTAAACCTAAACAAGAGGATTTGTTGCCTAAACCTAACCAAGTAGTTTTATTGCCTTAACCTAACCAAGTATATGTATTGCCTAAACCTAATCAGGTAGTTTGGTTGTCTAAACCTAATCAAGAGGATTTGTTTTTTTTAACCTTTCCAAGAAGATTTGTTGCCAAAACCTAACCAAGTAGTTTTGTTGCATTTTGTTTTGTTTTGTTTTACAACGATAACCATGTGTTTAAAACCTTTTAAAACTGCGACTGTAATCCGTGAGAAAATGTGTTTTCCTCAAAACGTAATTGAGAATGCAGTTTATTTTTATGGGAGTGGAATAAAAAAACACAGAACACAGAAGACAAACCATTGCCGGTTATGATTAACCATCTGAGACCCACAATAGACCTATTTAGTCTACTTTAGGGCGTCCGGGGGGTCTTTAGGGGGGGTCCAAGGGGACTTTAGGGGGAGATAGCAGCAGACAGCAGTACTTGCAGTACTACTGCAGTCAACAGTAGATGTCACATAGAAGTGGTGTACATCCTCTGAAAGCTGGAAACCTGAAGATTAATCTGAGATGCTGCTCAGCACTGAGTGTCAAGTTGTTCTAGTTATTAATAATAAATAAATAAATACATTTGGGATCAAAAACTTTTGGAGATTTCTGCATTTTTCGGCGATTGGATGAGGATCACTTATGTTGTGTAAACTGCTCAGAAACCCACTTATTGTCAATCTAGCTAGGAAAGCCATCCATCCTCTGAATGCTCTAGGTCTGTAGTCTGATCCATCCATCCTCTGAATGCTCTAGGTCTCTAGTCTGATCCATCCATCCTCTGAATGCTATAGGTCTCTAGTCTGATCCATCCATCCTCTGAATGCTATAGATCTCTAGTTTGATCCATCCATCCTCTGAATGCTCTAGGTCTCTAGTCTGATCCATCCATCCTCTGAATGCTATAGGTCTCTAGTTTGATCCATCCATCTGTCATGTTCTGGAGGTGCCAGAGCATTGGACTTTTTTTTCCCTTTGTTGTAGTTGGGATTGTCTCTTGTTATTGGCTGTGTTGATGTGATTTTGGTTTGTGTTGGATTTGGTTTATTTTATATTATTTCATTCCAGTGTTTCCTGTTTTATTTTGTAATTCACTCCTCCTGTGTCTTGTCTGGTTTTACTTCCTACCTTTGTTTGTTTTCCCACCTTTGTGATTGTCTGCCCCGCCCTGATTTGTTTCACCTGTCTTAATCACTGTCTTGTATTTAAGCCTGTGTGTTCCCCTCTGTCTTTGTCGGTTCGTTTGTCTCTCCAGCCTCGTCTACCTTGTCCTCCGTGTTACCTATTACCTCCTGCTCCACCTCCTGATCCTGGTGTTCCTGGTGTTTCCCTGGTTTGTGATTTTTGGTTTTGTCCTCTGTTTGGTTTTTGTTGTTTGTTTCTATTTGTTCTTTTGTACTTTGTTCCCCTCCCTGCATTTTTGTTTTTTTTCGTGATGCCCTGCCTTTTTGTTGTTTGTAGAATTCAGCTATTATTATTAAAGCTCGCTGTTATTTTAAAACTACGTTTCTGCCTGTAACTCCGCGTTTGGGTTCCCTTATAAATTCACACAATCCATAACACCATCCTCTGAATGCTCTAGGTCTCTAGTTTGATCCATCCATCCTCTGAATGCTCTAGGTCTCTAGTCTGATCCATCCATCCTCTGAATGCTCTAGGTGTTAATTTATGTACTTTGCATCACTCACAGACTGGGAGTAAGATGTGATGTTTTTCACAGTAGATCAAACACTCGATAAACTTCTTTGCTTTCGTTACAGTTTAATTATCAGTTTATTAAGCAACATTTCACACTCTAAAATCAGGCTGCGGGGTGTGGTTACCAGCTCTTTTTTCAGTGCTGCATCTGAACAGCTCATCACAAGCCAAAAAGACTAGATATCTAATATATACAGAAAAGGATTCACTTATTCAAAACGCTTTATCCAAAAGTTTTCTCACCTGAACAGATAACACCAGCATCCTCACCGTGTCCACAGTTGTGGGTCCCAAATCCTCCATGCTGACACTCTGTTACAGACCTTTCACTTCCTGAGCAGCTCACATCATCAAGCCAGATCAGTCCGGTTCCTTCACCAAAGTGGGCCGACTGAGGGGCACTCAGTGCTGTACCACAGCCCAACTCCCTGCACACTACCTCAGCATCATTTAAGT
>CAKAOI010030239.1:7500-12500 GCA_916701655.1 Sebastiscus albofasciatus | reverse complement strand
GCTTTGGAGCTGCAACTGCAAAGGCTCGGTCAGCCCTGAGCTTCAACCTAGACTTCAGGACAGTCAGAAGCAACTGGTCATTGGATCTGAGTGTCCTTGATAAAAGATGTGGTTTTAAAAGATCAGAGAGATAGGTCGGAGCTTGCCCATTTAACGATTTATAAGTTAATAATAAAATCTTAAAACCAATCCTAAAATGCACAGGGAGCCAGTGAAGTGAAGCCAGGATCGGGTAGATGTGCTCACGTTTACGTGTACCGGTTAAAAGACGAGCTGCTGCATTCTGAACGAGCTGCAGGTGAGACAGTATCGGAAATGCATCCGATACTGCCGATAAATTTGCTATCCAGTATCAGCGAGTGCGCCAGTCTAAGCACCGAGCGCCGGGCCATACAACAAAGATACCGCTAGCTCAGGAATTGGAATCGGAATCGGAAAGGAAGAAATGGTATTGGAACACCTTTGTTTTTTTTTGCTAAACAGTTATCGGTTGCTGCTGAATACTGTGTTGATAGTTTGCGGAAGGCAAACCAGAACAGTGGGCTAAATTAACCTTGGTAGGTTCACCACTAAAAGCAACCACTTTCACATTACACATTGTAATTTAGTCCATTGTTAATATAAAAATGATTGATGGTGTGGCTTTAAAGCTTTAAAGTAGGCGAGATTGGAGCAAATATGATTAAAAAAAGTTATTTTTATAAAATGGTCGCTATATCGTGACAGTAGTACATGAAACAGGTAACCTGAAAAAAATCATGTTCCTCGGTGTCCTCTGGTGCTCCTAACGGCATCTGCAAGATTTCACTTACAGGAGGAAAACAAGCAGTAAGAGCTGATCTGAGGTCTGCTGTCCACTTGCTGTCAATCACTCGCAAACTCCAACCAAACAGTCAAACTAGGCCGCGCTGATCAAATATGAATCAATATTCTGTTACTGTAATGCCTATTTCTCTCCTCAGATGTTTTCAGAATCATCTTGTAGTGCACGGTTTAGCTGTAAAATGACAAAGTTTGTGACGCCGCTATTGTGAAATCTGGTAAAAGAACGGCAAGTTCCGGAGCAAAGCCAATAGGAACGCTCTCTCTCTGAAATGACCTGTGATTGGTCAAAGTCTCCTGCCACAGGCTGAAAACAGAGCCATGAGGAGGAGCAGAAGTCTAGTTTTCTCTCAGAACACTTGAATTACAATATGCTGAAAGGTTATTATGAAATTTTTGCCCAATGATGCCAAAAATATACTGCCTACTGAAGCATTAAGTTTGCCCCTAAATGCAGATTTGTGTTTATTTAGGAGCATGGAAGTACTAATAAAATTGTTCTTTAGGCTGTGTATGTATAAATGATAATCATTACTTCTATACATAATCTGTGTATATATACATGTAGCTGAAATTTTATGTCATTGTTAGAACAGCTGAGGGCTTCTTTGCCAGCCTTGGTCAAAGGAAGTCACGTTGAACAAAACGTCTCAACATCTCTGTCATTAACAACGCAGGACGCTCAACGATCTTAATTCCATTTGCATAATGAGCCGGAGCTGATAAGCCACTCATCAGAGCTAATGGAGTGGCTTTCATTAATTAAAACATCTCATTCCCACTGCTGCCTTCATTACTACGCCAGATGGTTGTCATTACACCGCTGTTTGTCAGTCAAAGACGTGACACCACGCCATAAAGGGTTAGTTAATATTACTAACAGAGCAGGGGAAGCAGTACATGTGTGAATTAGTTTTGGGACATATTCCCCCCCTCGCCTCCCCCCGCAGCAAACTTAGATTAGATCAGATATGAAATTTGGAGGATGTCCTGGTGGCTCAGACCACCCTGAGCACTCTACTGACACGTCCTTCACACACACAGTCCAGTACTACAGTGTGCTGGTATAAGTACATCCCATGATGGAGTTTTGTACATAAGATTATCCATTTAACAGTGTAATCAACGCAGTGGCTGTCACCTTATAATGCAGGCTGTTCTCAGGTACCGTTCATAGCTATACCTATGAAAAGTAATGCACTGTAATTTGTATATATCCCACGATTTGTATGTAATCCACGTAATGTTGAACCAGAGCGGTAAATGCCATGAAGGGAGTAGGTTGGGGTGGATGGACGAGTAAAAAAAACCCCAGACTTTCGCCCAAGGAGACCGGTGTTGGTACCACGTGTGAAACCAGAAGTCACCATTAAGTTATTTGTCACGTAACGTCCGTACTTAAAGGGGAACTATGTCCTTTTTCAAAATTCATACACGTTATTCTATGGTCTAAGACAGTCCGGAAAAATTAGTAAACAAACATTCTGTGGGTCCACAAAACTAATCTCCCTTTCAATGTCTATGAGCAGCTCCAGACTTAATACCTTATGACATCACAAGTTTGAGACTTTCTTCACTGGTTTCTGGCTTTGAGAGAGAGTAGCTCATGTTCACAAATATTTTTTCACTTTCCTAGGACATGAAAATAACATATTGGAATTCTTAATTTAGATGTTGTTCCCCTTTAAGTTACGCTACCTCCGGAGTTATTTTATCCGAAATCACGGTCTTTTCCTCAACCTAATTAAGTAGTTATGTTGCATGGGAAAACACACAAAATGAGGAATAACTTTTAAGATATACAAACCGTTGTATGAGGATACGTTGTATAATGTCAACATAGCATTTTAAACCGTTGAGAGCCTGCATCCACTGTGGTGAACATCACAAGGTTTTTGGTTTCAGCCAATGAAAATTCAATGTTTTAAATGTCGTCTTCTGCCTAGCAACTACATTAGCTCTAATTGAAGCTGATTTAAATCAATAAATGTCAAATCTGGACTCATAAGAAGCAAGGTCAATCAAATTAAAACTGGGTGTAATATTAACATACTAAATTCACCATATTAAAACACAGCACAGGATTTTTTTTAACTGAATGTCCATTCCAATGGACATTAGGTGTTAAACCATAGACTAAGAAGTGGATGTAGTTACCGTGACGTCACCCATTTGTTTGTGGACAGCCATTTTGAAGCCTCGAGTTCGGCATTTTGGCCGTTGCATCTTGGTTTTTGGCTGTCGCCATGTTGTTTTTTTGTAACCAGAAGTGACACAAGAGGTGGTGGAGCTACGCACAACTAAACACTGAACAAGATATTTTTAGGTGACCAAAGTGTCATAGTTAACTTTCATGAACTGAAAACACACTGTGAAAGAGTTAAAGTTGTAATGAAAACACGGACAACTCCCAGACGCCGTGGTAGCGACCTGTCAGTCACAAGTTAGCTCCACCCTAAAGCATCCCCTGCTTTATGGTCTATCTGACTCTAAATGGGACCATAATTTACTAAATGAACATCAAGTTGTATTGAAGAAGACTTGAAACTAGCGATTGAGACCATAAACTCATGTTTACAATGTTTACTGAGGTAATAAATCACATAAGAATTAGGCTCATTTTCTCATAGACTTCTATACAATTAGACTTCTTTTTTTTTGCAACCAGAGGAGTTGCCTCCTGATAGCTATTCGAAAGAATGCAAGTTTAACGCACTTCCACATTGGCTTCACTTTTCAGACCCGGAGGTTGCCCACCAATGTAGACATAAAGTCATAACATAAACAGGATGCTAATGACATAAACAATATTTGTTCATGTCATGAGATGTGTTTTTATTTACAAATAGAATGGCACTCGGAGAGCACAGACCTCTGTGAAAGCTGTTTCCATAAGTGAAAAATAATGTGTGTATCCGCCCTGTGATTCCAATCCATTCCAAAATGTAATGGGTTCTTCCTTGCCCATGCTACACCCTTTCACCAAGTTTCATGAAGTAGTTTTTCCATAATCCTGCTGACAAACAAACAAACAAACAAACCAAACCGAAAACATAACCTCCTTGGCGGAGGTAACAAATTGCCATTTCAGATTTTGTCATTTAGTTCTCAAATTGCGTTCCATAATAATTCACTTTTAGAGTAAACAGCTACAGATGTCCTTGAGGTTTTCATTTAGCTTCACAGTAAAAGCAAAAATAACTACGTAGAGGTGCCGTTGCCAAGAGACACTGAACTTTAACGCCAAGCAGGGCTGAGTTTGTCCTCACTGTGAACCCTTGAACTTCACCTGGGTCGACTTAACCCAATTTAGACCTCTCAGTCCTGTCTATTTTCTACCGGGGTGACAAGAGTATCATATTTTACAAGGGGTACACAGAAAAGAGTGTATGTCCATTTGAAATAGAGCTGTAAACTGAACCCGTAAGCTTTACTCGGGCAGTGTTTCAAACCCAATGTTGCTCTTTGTCAAGCAATGTACACTTCGTGGCGACAAGATTCAGTGTGTGGTTGCACTTAGTTTAATATTAGAAGCGGTTGAGGGTGGTAGTACATGTATGAATTGGATTGCACCATTTTTCTCTCCACAGAGTTAGATTAGATATGAAGGTTGTGGTTGTGGTGTCCAGGTTCAGCCGAGGTTTCGCGTGCATGCGTCATGTGATTATGATATTGTGGGTTTCAGTCCAGGTTGCTCCTCATTTCCTCTCTGTCTGTCATCCACTTTGCTGTCACTCTTCAATGTATTATGTTTCAAAAATGGGGGAAGAAATGCAATAAAAATGAGCTGAATCTGAAGTGTGTTTTGACTGTGGGACGAAGGCAGCCAAGGCTGGCTTTTTCCAACATCTTCTTGTCACACAGAGGATCTTTGATGCATCTCATGAATTTCAATAAACTGTGATCCAAGGGTGATGATTCTCGTTGGAAACTGGATCCAAGTTTCTAAGTAATTTCATCAGCGGTGGAAAGAACGCTGAAATATTTGACTCACAAATGTGATCTGTTACTGCAATTGAATAAGAATTTCTAGATGATTAAGTGGGATAGACAAAACTACTTAAAGTTACTGTGGTTCAGTAGAGTAGCTGCATCATGTTTATTCATTGCAACACATTGCTAAAATAATACAAAAAGTTATTCTAAAAACTGATTCATTTATAGGTAAGGTCAACAGG
>CAKAOI010030239.1:0-2500 GCA_916701655.1 Sebastiscus albofasciatus | reverse complement strand
TGATTTATCAAACTCTTATTACGGCCCGCTGAAAGCCTCATTTATTGTCCTGATGTATGGTAATGATAGCCCCGCGCCACCGCCTGCCCTGAATCTTAACCAACGCACTTTTGTCCTCTCCTCTCATCTCTTCGGATCCCTCTTTCTCCCTCTCTGGGTATATATATATCTCTTCTGTGCTGTTGTCTTATCCTCAGTGGCTTTGCTTCATTTTCTCTTTGGCTCTACGCTCTCCCTTTTTGTGTTTCTGTCTGTCTCTAACTCTCTATTGCATTCACTTCATCTCTCTTTCCCTTTTTTTCTGTCTTCGGCTATTCTTTCCACTTCTGAGCTATTCCATCAATGCCTCTTTTAATCCCCCGTGATATTGAGAAGTCGGTCATCTCCTGTTCCGTCTCATTCCACCTGTCTGTCCTGTTTTGAAATGAAAAGCCTCGATGCTGCCTGGGACAATATTGGAACACAGCCAGACGGTAAATATCACTGTCACGGGCCTTTCTCAACCTGATATGGACACACCGCATCAGCCGACAAACACACACACACACGGCCATTGAAAAAAGTCACCGTGCTACCCTGAGAAGAGACGTTTTACTCCTGCAGCAGATCATCAAATATCGCCGATCTAGAATTACCCCCGCGGCCCTGACACAAAAACAAAACACTCCTGCTGAATAATTCAGACTGCGGCAGGATCTTAGGGGCATTAGCCGTCGATGGAGTGCAATAAAAGCTGGTGAGAAATCAATGGAGCGAGACTATACCCATTGTCCACAAAGCAAGATCCATCCCTAATGTGTCTGCAGTCGTTTAAGTTGAAAGCTCGGTATTCGTTACGCTGATGGTTGATGTCTTCCTCTGTGATGCTCCAGCTACCAGTTTATGTTGCGAGAGGATACGGACAAAACTACGAAGAATTCTTTTCCAAAAAGCCTAGATCTGCAAAAATGGGAATCACCCACTTTGAAAATTTGTTCAAGCCACAGTATGTGCAAAGGTCTGCACCAGCCAGAAATGTTGAATGACACTAGGTCGCATTTCCATCCACCTGTTTTATTCGCCAAAATGCGGAAAAAATTCGGGGAAAAAAAACAACCTGTAAATTCCACAAAAACATTTTTACTAGGGCTGTCAAAGTTAACGTGATAACGCAAATTCATTTTAACATCACTGATTTCTTGAATGCATTAAACGCAACTTGCGATTTTCAGGTTGTAGCGGGCTCAGTTTTAAAGCTAGATTTAAGATACTGGTATCATGTGAAACTAGAAAACATATCCATTAGGAATCCACTAGTATGAACAATGTCATACTAGCTTGTCACCAAAGAGGTTAAATAACGCCTCAAACTAACGCTGAATTTTAGGGAGGAAAAACTGGCATGGCCATTTTCAAAGGGGTCTCCTTGACCTCTGACCTCAAGATATGTGAATGAAAATGTACAGACATGCCCACTTTATGATAATCCTAATAATACTCAAACTGACAGCTGTTGTTGCCTGTTGAACTTGCAATGTTGTGATTTTATCATATTTTGTTTTATGCTAAATGCAGTACCTGTGAGGGTTTCTGGACAATATTTGTTATTGTTTTGTGTTGTTAATTGATTTCCAGTAATACATATATACTTACATTTGCATAAAGCAGCATATTTGCTCACTCTCATGTTGATAAGAGGATTAAATACTTGACAAATCTCCCTTTAAGGTACATTTTCAACAGATACAAAATGTGCGATTAAACTCACAGGAACAAATGGCGTGGAGGTCTCTTGCTTGGTCGGCAATGAAAGAGGGGGATCTGAAGATGACACATGACCTGGAAGTATTTATTCACGTACGTTACATCAGAGAGATAGGGGCTCCACCCATGCAGATTCCCATTATGCATGTATTTGTGTTGATAATGTCTTCTGTCATATTTGTAGACTACAGTGTCTTGATCCTGCTGTTTACTGAATGGAAATCTGCATTTTTAAAAAATATCCAACAACATTTTTCTCCAGTCTATGTAGGAAATGTATCAAACTGCATCCTCTCCTCTCACCCTTCCTACCACCTCAATTCCTCTCCTCTCCTCTCCTCTCCTCTCCTCTCCTCTCCTCTCCTCTCTGGGGCCCCCAGTGTCCTCACCCCACCCTGTCACCCCCCCCGGCACCCGGGGGGGCTTTAAATACTTTATTGGCCTGTAACATTACCTTAATGTCTCCAAGCGTCTCATTCAAATAGAAGCTAATGAAGAGTGAAGGCAGGCCACGTACTGCGGCCCGCACCAACGCGAAACACATGTGGCTTCGGTGGCCCGCTGCAGGTGTGTTTGTATGTGTGTGTATACGTTCACTCTTGATCATACTTGTGCATGAGAGCAGGCATTAGTGCAATTGTGAGCACATAGTCTTAGACGTGTGTGTGTGTGTGTGTGTGTGTGTGTGTCCAGGAAGTTGGGATCGCTGGTGATGTTAATGGCTCCTGACAAACTGGGGAGAGGGACTAACAGGGAA
>CAKAOI010030238.1:1717-39716 GCA_916701655.1 Sebastiscus albofasciatus | reverse complement strand
GTATTATTTATTTTGTTATTTATATTTATTTATTTTTTTTTTTTTTCGTCATTCAGGAGTGGACAGCCGAGGCAGACTTCACACACCATGCCCACACAGCATCAATATCAGCTGCAGCAGCCAGTGAGAGGTTTGTGGTCACAGGAAGCAAAGATGAGACCATACAGCTGTACGACATGAAGAAGAGGACTGAACACGGAGCTCTGCTGCATCATGACGGTGAGTATCTTCGGAACATCTTCTGCTGGACATTAAGTTATGTACACTGACAAGTAGCCTAGCTCTGGCTCAGTGACACTATTATTTCTGGTATGATTCCTACAGGGGCTTCCTAAAGATGTCTATAGCCTGTGGTGACATTCATGTCAAGTCATTTACCTTTCTACATGAAAATATGAAGGATGGAAGATGTATAGATAATTAGAAAGGGCACGGATTAAGACATACCTTTTTTTTTTGTTTTCTCGTGATCACAACAACATACATTTGAATCTTCACACTTTCAAATGTATGTTGAAAAGTGTGAAGACTTTTATGTCACTCTAGATCGACATTCGTCACAATTGTGCGATTGCGATCACAATCCCACCGCTCCTGGTTCCTACTTTGCATCCACACACACACAGAAATAGCAACCATTGCTCCACAGAAAAGCCATAATTGTCTCTTTCTCCTCATCCTCATCCTTGTTATCATCTGCTCACGACTTTGCTGGCTTCCACTGCACATCAACTTATAAATTAAACCACAAACGCTGATTTTAGTGACCCCTATGTTTACTTCCATACGACCGCATGCAGCGTTTTTTTATTGTCTTTTGTGCATGCAGGTCAGTTCATAACCGTGACCAGTTCACACTGGCATCTGATATTGGCCACATTTAAAAAATAATGTGAACTGCCAAACAAAAGAATCAGATCTGAGCAAAAAATCTGAATTTAGCACTAAGGCTTGCAGTGTGAACGGAGCCTTAGAGATCTTGAGAAAACCACAGCATTCTGAACTTGACGTACCAATTTTATGCAATTTTTCTTAGCTTGTTACAAAGTCACATTAAAATAGAAATAATTACTCTTATATCTTCACCTTAGAATTGATCTTTGGTAAAAACAGGTGCTTTCTAAAACATCGTCATTGGTGTGGTTTATCAGGGTTTTTCAGGTTTCTTGTTTTTTAGGACTCAGCAATCCCATCATTTATTTATTTAGTTAGTATCTTTCTTCCTTCCATCCCATTATTTCATGCCAAGTTCTCCTGACTGCTTTGTGGTATACTGTAGGTATTGTGGCAAACTGATTTTATCTCACGATTTGTAGTTTGAAATGGCTGTTGGGGTCTGAATTCCAGCACATTTATCCAGACAGCTTCATAGACTTTATTCAATTTCTTTACTGCTGGAACAACAAGTATGAAATATCATCGGAGAATTGACCTGTTTCCATTTTCATCATTTGTCAAACTGTAAAGAAATTAAAGACACTAACTAGTGGTCTGCACAGCTGACCTCAACTTCCCTGTATTACACAGGCACCATCACCTGCCTGGAGTTTTATGGGTCGTCTCATCTGCTGAGCGGAGGAGAGGATGGACTCATATGTGTGTGGGGCACGAAGAAGTGGGAGTGTCTGAAAACCATCAGAGCTCACCAGTAAGCACAGAGACAGAGAGAGAGGTGCTGCAGAAGCACTGAGGTGTTTGTGTTTGTGTGATTGTTGTCTTGTATTTTGTTGGATGGGGCGAGTCAAAGTAACTTGCTTTATCCTCTCGTTTTCCTCAGAGGTCACGTCACATCGATGTCCGTCCATCCGTCTGGGAAACTTGCACTTTCAGTTGGGACAGATAAGACTCTCAGGTAAGATTCCAAAGCTCTGCTGGAAAGTCTTTGAGGCAGACGATTCATTTAAAAGGGAATCAAAAATGACTGTTGTATCTTTTTATCCTTTTAGAACATGGAATCTAATTAACGGAAGATCGGCCTTCATCAAAAACATAAAACAGAGTAAGCCTCCTCTTGGATTTTGAAGTTAAAGTTCTTTTCGTAAAATTAGTACGTTTGAAGTAACTTTTTCTTCTCTACACTTTTAACAGATGCACACATTGTCAGATGGTCTCCAGATGGGGATAAATATGTGACTGTGGTGGAAGACAAAGTGAACATCTACGACCTGCAGACAGCCTCTGTGACAGGAACAATCACAAACCCAAAGAGGATCTCATCTATTAAGTTCTTAAATGTGAGTTCTCTGACTAAAAACTTGCACTTACTATGACATTTATATGTGATATAGAGATTGTTGTGGTTGAGATGATTAGTATCTGATATTAATCCAAGATAAAACTAGTTAAATTAGGGCTGTCAAAGTTAACGCGATGATAACGCGTTAATGCAAATTCGTTTTAACGCCACTATTTTCTTTAATGCAAATTGCAATTTTCAGATTGTAGCAGGCTGGGTTTTAAAGGTAGTGAAGTTACTAGCATCATACTAAACTAGATCATCTAAGGAATCCATTGGTACCAACCATGTCACACTAGCTTGTCGCAAGGGAGACTAAATAACGCTCCAAACTTGCGCTAAATTTTGGCGAGGTAAAACTGGCATGGCCATTTTCAAAGGGGTCCCTTGACCTCTGACCTCAAGATATGTGAATGAAAATGGGTTCTATGGGTACCCACAAGTCTCCCCTTTATAGACATGCCCACTTTATGATAATCACATGCAGTTTTGGGGCAAGTCATAGTCAAGTCAGCACACTGACACACTGACAGCTGTTGTTGCCTGTTGGGCTGCAGTTTGCCATGTTGATAAGAGTATTAAATACCTGACAAATCTCCCTTTAAGGTAGATTTTGAACAGATAAAAAAATGTGTGATTAATTTGTGATTAATCACAATTAACTATGGACAACCATGCGATTAATCTTGATTTTAAATATTTTAATCGATTGACAGTCCTAGTTTAAATAAATGTTATAATCCTGCTTGTTTTTCAGAACTCCATCCTGGCCGTCGCAGGAGACGATGAGATTGTGAGATTTTGTGACCTGGGAAAGGAGAAATGGGTGTGTGAGTTTAAGGCTCATGAAACCAGGTAAAATCATAGTGTTTTTCTTACTTTAAATACATGAATTTGTAGTATTTGTAGCTATATTTCTAAAAACATTTCTGATGATGAGAAGAGAACGGAGCTTGTGAGAATTAAATGCTTTAGACTTACTGATATTTTTATTGCTAAAAATATCTGCATCTCTCATACATGTGTTTATTTTACATATCATGTTGTCATATTGGTGAGAAGCAAGTGAACAAACTTGCATCCTTTTGTGATTTCAGAGTGAAAGCAGTTGACAGTTTCATGATGGACGATTACTGCGTGCTGGTGACGGCTTCAAACGACGGATTCATCAAAATGTGGAAACTCCATCTAAAAGAGGCACGTCTCTAGTATTATTTATGAATGTTTGAGTGTAAACCATTTACTTGTGACTTCAACCAAATTCCTTATACATTTACATTTGCAGCGACAGTGTAAGTTTTAAAGGAACAGTGTGTAGCATATAGTGGGATCTATTGGCAGAATAGGAATATAATATTAATAAGTATGTTTTCTTTAGTGTATAACCACATGAAACTAAGAATCGTTGTGTTTTCTGGAGCGGGTCCTCTTCACGGAGTCCGTCATGTTTCTACATTAGCCCAGAACGGACAAACCAAACACTACCTCTAGATAGGGCCATTTGCATTTTCACATTTTCACGTCGTCCACTGTAGTTCTTCTCCACGTTTGGCACACGGGAGAAGTTTCAGTTGGTTGCAATCTGCAACCTCACCACTAGATACCGCCAAATCCTACAAACTGCACCTTTAAAATTTCCTTAGGGCCAAGACATGCCAACCCAACATCAAAGAACTAGCTGCGACGAAGGCCACCAGTTACGTCGCCTCACGTCGCCTTTTTCTCAGCCAGAAAGTTCCACTCAAACACACCGCAAAGATTACAGCTGGCAGAAAACTACCACGTACATTCGGATGCTCACTGACGGCACCAAACTGGCCGATGGCCGACTCTCAGCCTGGTGTGTAGTGTCACCTCATATTGACATACATCTGCTCTGCAAAGCAGAATAATCAAGTTATTTTACAAGCAATAAGAACTAAAATAAGACATTCAGATAAGTTGCAAAATAAAAACATAAAACATTCTGTTACAAGACAAACTTTTATCCGTTTGTATAAACAAATCTAAAAAACAACGATTGGCAAAGTGACGAGCTGCTGTTGATCTAGCAATGCACTCCTGCTGTCCAACAGGAGCTGGAGTCTCCTACTCTTCTCGGGGAAGTGAACACAACCGCCAGACTGACGTGCCTCGCTGTGTGGAAACCTTCATCAGTGCAACAGACCGCAGAGGAACCAGCATCTGAGGCAACAACATCTCAAGGTAGTTGTCCTGCAAACACCGACTTTTGTTGCATTTCTGCATCATCATGTTATGAAAGAGATCTGAGCTATATACTGTATATTAGAGGGTATACTGAGGCTGGTGATTTGGGTCTTCTTTGAGTTTACTTCTTTACATGCACTGTAGGTGGTTCAGCTTCCTCCCACTAAAATCCTGATAAATAAATGTGTTTGCTTCTGTCCACAGAACTCATTCAGGAGCTTTCAAAGACGAAGAGAGTCCGGATCGCAGTAGAAGAAGTTATTCTAGAAGATGAGAGCAAACCCAAAAAGAAGAAAAAGGGCAGTGGAAAATAAAATGGAAAATAAAAAAGATCTTTATTATTATTCATGGACTGTTTTATATCTGGACTTATTTGGTCACATACGCATTTGGGTGTTTCTGCAACTCCGGTCACTTTTGACTCACCCAAAGTAAAAAAAAATCAACCTCTATGAATTTTAATTTTAACCATGTGAGAATGTAATACATATACACAGTTACACAAAATTACATTTAGTGGTTAAGATTTTAATCTGTAACGTATCTATTTTTTGTAGTTTTCATCACTTGTTCTTACTAAATGTCATTACTGCAACATTACAATAAAGTTCATTTTATACATTTTGCTTTTTTAATTTCTATAATATTTTTAAGTACATTACAATAAATAAAACATTAATCACAGACAATACATGATGTGTTGATCAGTATACAGAAAAATGCATTTATAAAATTAAATTAAAATGTGTTTTTTTTATAGTGATAAATTGCACAGCCTATTTGCACACTGGGCCACTATAAACGTACACATTTGAATATTTTGACTATGCATTTATAATTTGTTTTTTAAATGGGATCAAGAACAACACTTTACTTATTGGCTTACTGTATATCACTGACAGTACAATTTATATGTATTAACATGAGAAATAAATGTATTGGTATCATTAAAACACCTTTCAACTCATCATCTCATCTCAGGCTGATCGGAGTTCTTAAAAAATTCATCATGATCCCGATCGCCACCAAAATCAAATGGATTGTTCATTGTGCTACACCCCACCCCTCCAAAAAATTAATTGAAATCGCTCACGAACTTTTGGAGTATTTTTATTTATTTATTTGTTTGCACATATATAAAACTGCACAAAATCCAGTCAATAAAAAAAAAAAAAGAAATGTGTCAGTAGAGGTCAAGAAGCCACTGGCGTATACACCCCAGGAGAAAAAAAACAATAACAAAAAAGGAAGAAAGATCTAAACTAATTTTAATAATAATTTGATAATTTTAAAAATACAACACAAGTTAAACAACAACAAGAAGTACACAAAATGTGCAGAAAAACCTAACCAAACAGTGGAAAACAATCCAATAAAAACAATGAAATACATACAGAAAACAGTACAGAAGAAAATGAAAATGTATCTAAACATATCAAAAGATAATTAGACCTCAGAGTAATCCTGATAACAGACAGACAATCAAACCAACACCGGTGATAACATAAAAAATACATAAACATACAAATAATGAAAAGCTGTTGCATACTTTTATTTTGAAATGACACAGGAAATGACATAATCAAGTTAACGTCCGGAAGTTGCAAGGTGCTAAAAAGGTTCTAGCTTAAACTTCAAAACTCAGGTAAGGCTCAATGTTTGGGTTATTTATAGTACGTTTTGGTGTGATATTCTGATGGTAAAAACAATTGCCAGTTCTTTATCGCCTTTATGAACTCTTGAACTGGTTAGAAGTTGTGGTAAAGTGGTGGTAAATCTAGTATTCCTCCTAATAAACTGTGTTTTCCTCCAGGTTTTCCTGGTGTCCTGACATCATGGCTGTAGACTGGGTCGGGTTTGGTTATGCTGTTCTGGTGTCAGCAGGAGGAATCATTGGTTATGTGAAAGCAGGTGAGGAAGACACACCAACATCATCTGTATTTAGATAAAGATAGGTTAACTACTCAGTGGTGGATGGAGGAAGTATTCAGATCCTAATATGACACTTTAAAAATGCTCTTACAGAACAGAACAATGTCCCCTGTGACTGATCTACTGTTATACATCATTAGATTATTATTACTCATGCATTAAAGGTCCCATATCGTGCTCATTTTCAGGTTCATACTTGTATTTTGTGTTTCTACTAGAACATGTTTACATACTCTCTGCCTGGATATGCCTGTATTCACCCTCTGTCTGAAATGCTCCGTTTTAGCGCATTTTGACGGAATTGCAACAGAATTCCGTTGCTAGGCAACAGCTTGGGTCCATGTGTACTTCCTGTCAGCTGAAACCAGGAATAAACTGAATAAACATTTTGAATGTTTACGTTTAAAATTGTATAAAGGGTCTAAATATTGTATATTCGTGACATCACAAATGGGCAGAAATCCTGACAGCTTGTTTCAAATGCAGAGTTTCTGAATACGGGCTGTGTGTATTTCTCTGTGGATTGAGTGTTTCGATACCTTCACAGTATTTATATAGGACTTGAGCCTGCTTTATAATTAAAAAACATGAAAATCTCACTTTTTTATAATATGGGACCTTTAATATAAAAGCAGGATTTTACTGTTGTAGTTAGTTGAGGTGGAACTCATTTGTATAGGACTGCATCTAATTTTTTTATTTTTTATTATGGATTAATCTGCTGATTATTTTCTTGATTAATCATATATATATATATATGTATATATATATATATATATATATACATATATATATAAATAAATCACAATATACATTTGTGAATCCTTCTGTGTGCATTCATTAGTATAGAAACTGATCTGACTCCACAGGGATGTTGTATTATAGCCAGGTGTACCTAATAAACTGGCAACTTGACATTCATGTAGTATAACCCTCTAGGAATGACAATTTACACCGTTTTGCCCTGAGATGTTAAAAGGCATTCTGGGAATAATGATAATTAGTTTGTTGGATAAAATATGGAGAGTTGAGAATTCAACTCTTGAGTTCAAAATAAAACCCAACTGTGTTTCCTTTACAGGCAGCGTCACCTCTCTGGCTGCAGGGCTCCTGTTCGGCCTGCTGGCTGCAGTCGGTGCTTATCTGGCATCTCAAAACCCGAAGAATGTCTGGCTTTCACTTGGTGAGCAAGTTTAGTTTGTCAAACTGTGACAGTCCAAATCCAGCTTTCATAAACACACGGCTACAACTGTTTCTCTACAGGCACCTCGGGAACTCTGGCTGTGGTGATGGGACTGAGATTTGTCAACTCCTGGAAGTTCATGCCAGCTGGTTTAATGACATTAGCAAGGTAAGGCACAGATTCACTTTCCAACGGACTGTTTCGGGGATAATCATTTTTACAATATTCTGCACCACGTAGACATTTTGCTTTTGTAAACCTGAGACAAACAGATCAGTTCTTTTTCAAATGTATCCTGATATAAATGTTTATTTTCAGTGGACTGATGCTGGTGAAGATCATCACTGGAATGCTAAAGAAACCACATACATCTTGAAAATATCTAAATATATCTTTTCAGTGTGTCTGTACATATTTCTGATACTTAAAAAAAAATCTAATTTGTGTTCCCACATACTGTGCATTCACAAACATTCCCTCGTTTTATATTACAATCTGGTTCTGTATATAAAAAATGTGATATAAAATATGTGATTTTATACCATATACAGTTAGGGCTGTTTTTTTCTAGGGCTGTCCCAAATATAATTTTTTGGGCTTCGAAGCTTCGGTGACAAGTTTGTAAATGTATCTGCTGCTGTAAAATAATAAATTCACCCACTTTAATAAAAGAAAATAACTACTTTATTTCATTTTCTACAATAAAAAATACTGACCGTAGAAGTTATGGGACACTAGTACAACACTGAACAATATTTAATAGCGTGGCAAATGTAACAAAAGACTAATAGAAACACTTCTCCTCTGACGTCTGTATTTCCTGGCTAAAGTGCAGTGGGAATTTTTCCCATGAGTCACTGGTGGAGCAGAGCGGACTGCTGTGCTACTGGTGGCCTCCGTATTTGGCGGTCCAGTCTACTCGTCCGTGCACTGGCTGCATGTTTGTGCTCCTTGGAAAGGTGTTTGTTCCTGTAGATCTGGATCCAGGGATCTGAGGATTCAGAGATCTGTTCCTCCACCCTTCATGTTCTGGGAGATTATCGTGTGAGAGAGAAGGAAAGTGTGTTTAGGCTAAACTCGGAAAGCTGCATTTTTTGTGCTCATAGTGCTGATTTTTTTTTTTACCTTCGTTTGAGAGCGGCAGTTTATTTGAGGAGGTCTTGCTCTTGGACGATTTGATTTTAGACTCAACTCTTAGATCAACTACAAGAGTGGATACAAGTGGGTTAAATTCAGATTGAAAGACATGACACTAGTAAAACTCTTCATCAGTGACAATCCTCTCAGACTCTTCTATCTTTAAGTACTTGTTTCTAACTCCAGGGGGCGCTTTTGCTAAAGTATGATGGAGAAGACTGTAGTCATGAAGAAACTGCCCTCCAAACACAAAGAATTAGCTTCCTGTACCATCTGACCCGGGCCTGATTGGTGCCAAGAAGCATCACTGAACCAAGAAAAGTCTGACTCAACCATAAAATGTGCTCTTGCTGTGACTCACTAGCAGAGGTGCCTCCTATCGGTGCCAGTGCAGTCCTTTGTCGAGCTGATCCTGTTTCAGGCTTCTGAGAAGAGGACATGTGTGTCTTGTTTGCGTCATTGGAGTTGCTCATGAAGGAGTCTGGAAAGGACAATGAATGAAGAATGAGATGACATCCATTCCTCAGATGTAATTACTTACTGTAGTTACTTAATTGCTTCATCTTGAGATTTCAACAATGTCAATAATCTCCAAATGACAGAAAGGTAGAGAAACATCCCCATAAATCACAAATACCGCCTGTAATTCTGGGATTTCCTCCTAAATGTGAGAGATACCTTTGGAAAGATCAAGATCCTCAAGGGTCTTTTCTTTTAGAGGCTGCTTATCTCTTAGTTTAGAAAGACTAATGTCTAAAACAAGAATAATAATAATAATAAAATAAGAAATCTGAAGTGTACAAAAATTGCGTGCTGTAAACGATAAATGATAGTTGAGTGTTGTGAATGATGAACGGTCGACAGTTGATTATCAGATCAACACTGTTTCAAATGAAATGTCAATCAAGTTTATCAAATCAATTGACAATTTATCACTCTATTTTTCAATTCACATACATTTTCATCACCTCCATTATTAATTCGTAAGCATTTTCATCACTTCCTTTTCTTCAATTCCTCTTTGTTACGTCCACCCTTGAGGCCACTTTCCTTAAATGATAAATGGCAATTATGTGTTGTGAATGTGATGTGGTGAAAATGATGAAACATGGCTCTGTTTTCATCATATCACGACTACTTTAGTCAAATCGGCTATAAATTAATCAAATCACTTGATAATTTATCACTCCATTTTTAATTTCACATCCATTTCCATCACCTACATTTTTATCAATTAATTTTTGTTGCTTCCACCCCTCATCAGGTGGTCAGAACAACCAGAAAATGTACACTGGTGGTTTAAAATGTATACAAGTGTGGTAAAATTGCAAAAAAGAAAAATCAGATAAATCAACAAGAGTCCAAGTCTTTCTTACCTTTATTTAGAGGAAAGTCCAGCATCTGTCCTCTGGTTAAACACGAGCTGCCACACAAGTTTCTGCCGACAACCAGGCCTCCTACTGAAGAGTTATTTGGTTTTATGCCTGAAAAGGAAAAAACTCAAGAGTGAACTCACTGTACCTGAGCTATCACACTAATTTGCCCACATCTGATGGAACTATGCCATATTTAGATCACTCCTTGGGGAGGCAGAAGAAATCAAGAGGAAAATCATTTTTTCTCACCAGGCAGATATCTGGACTGGCGGAGGTAGTGCTGCTTGGCAGACAAGGTGCTGGAGTCAGCTCTGTTGCTCAGCAGCTTTGTTCCTGTGTAGCTCTTCGACTCTGGAAATCTAGACAAAAATGTATTACTATTAGAGCTGTCAATCGATTACAATATTTAATTGCGATTATTCTCATGATTGTCTGTTGTTAATCGTGATTAATCGCACATTTTGTATCTGTTCAAAATGTACCTTGAAGGGAGATTTGTCAAGTATTTAATACTCTTATCAACATGGGAGTGGGCAGATATGCTGCGTTATGCAAATTTATGTATATATGTATTATTGGAAATCAATTAACAACACAAAACAATGATAAATATTGTCCAGAAACCCTCACAGGTACTACATTTAGCATAGAGAAATATGCTCAAATCATAACATGGCAAACTGCAGCCCAACAGGCAACAACAGCTGTCAGTGTGTCAGTGTGCTGACTTAACTAAGACTTGCCCCAAACTGCATGTAATTATCATGAAGTGGGCATGTCTGTAAAAGGGAGACTCGTGGGTACCAATAGAACCCATTTACATTCACATATCTTGAGGTCAGAGGTCAAGGGACCCCTTTGGAATTTTTCCTCGCCAAAATGTAGTTCGGAGCTTTATTTAACCTCCTTCGCGACAAGCTAGTAAACATGGTTGGTACCAATAGACCATAAATCCTTATATTTTCTAGATTCATATGATACCGGTATCTTCACTCTAGCTTTAAAACTGAGCCCGATACAACCTAAAAATCACAAATTGCGTTAATGCTGTAAAGAAATTAGTGGCATTGAAAGGAATTTTCGTTAACGTGTTATTATCGCGTTATCTTTGACAGCCCTAATTACTCTATTTGTTTTCCACAACCGGTTTGCATGAAAATGAAGAGATCTAACCGACAGCTGGGCCCGTCCAGTGCCCTGTCCTTCAGAGAGCTGATGGTGGGTTTTTTGGAGATGGAGACTCCAGCGTCTGCGTCCTCACCGTCGTCCCAGCTGTCAACGGACCTGAAAGACGTCTGGCCCAATCGGCGACGTCCTGTCCTCACTCCAGTCATGTTCTCTGCTCCTACGGGAGGCTTTAAAATGAACATGCATACAATGAAGAATAAATGAAGTCCCAAGAAGGTCCGATAGTGACATTTAGAAGCTGAGTGATACCTACAGCCTGCCAGCTCATCGGCTGCCTGTTTTTCACCAGGCTGAGAGGTTCCTGCTGCCCTTCTGTCAGCGTGGAGGAACACATTGCTGGGTTTATGCTTCGCTCCACGTTGTCCTGAGGTAGCAGTATCTGCGGAGGGGGCTGCTGGAGAGATTGGCTGCAGGTCTGTGTCCTATTTGGCTTGCCGGACTCTAGGTCCGTCTTACAGAGGGACAGAGGCTTTGTTTCTGCAGGCGCCTGAGCCTTGTGCTGCTCTGAGTACTTCAGAGGAGCACCAAGCGTCTGGCCGACATGGAAGTATGGATACCGTAGAGCCTGGAACACAAACAGCACAAACTAAAGGAAAAATATCCTCAATAACATTTTTTTTATGTGTATCATATCGGGGGATATATTAGCAGAAATGGAATATAATATTCATATGTTTTCTTTAGTGTATAATTGTGAATGTGAATGTATACTTAAGAATCGTCTTTTCGTTAGCTTAGCATGAGCCCTTCATATGTACATAGCGGGTCGTCTTCACGGAGCCCACCACGTTGCTCCGCCATGTTTCTACAGTAGCCCAGAACGGACAAACCACTGCGTTAACTTTTCCTGCTTGGGCCGGAGTCGATAACGTCTCTCACTCAGGAGTTAACCCCCGTCACTCTATGATACACTTTATGATAATCACATGCAGTTTAGGGAAAGTCATAGTCAAGTCTTGAGTTTGCCATGTTATGATTTGAGCATATTTTTAATGCTAAATGCAGTCCCTGTGAGGGTTTCTGGACAATATTTGTCATTGTTTTGTGTTGTTAATTGATATCCAATAATAAATATATACATACATTTGCATGAAGCCGCATATTTTCCCACTCCCATGATGATAAGAGTATTAAAATACTTGACAAATCTCCCTATAAGGTACATTTTGAACAGATACAAAATGTGTAATTAATTTGTGATTAACTATGGACAATCATGCGATTAATTGTGATTAAATATTTGAATCGATTGACAGCCCTAATTCCAACAAATCTACGTTCAAAGTTAATGGGTTTTTAAATGTACCTGAGCAGCACTTGGTCTTTTCTCGGGGTCCCACTGCAGCATGTCTTTCATCAGTGTGATCGCCTCGTTGCTGGCGTTGGGGATCAGCAATCTGAGGCTAGTGGGGACACACTTTGGAAAGCGGAAGTTCATCGAGGTGGCCAGGTTGTAGCCCTCAGGCCAGTCGGACTGATGTGATGAGAGAAAACAACAACAACAAGGGATTAAATAGTTTGATGTTAGCATCATAGAATGAGAAGGGCCCAAAACAGAGAGGATGTCACCATGATATAAGAGATACTGGTTGGTTACGTCCACCACGACAGCAGAACCACATCATGTGACACTTTGTTGTGATGGTTCACCTTCTTCAGGGTTCCCAGCACCTGACAGATCTTGAAGATCTCGTCCACCTCGCTGTTGCCGGGGAACAGGGGTCTGAGTGTGTAGAGCTCCGCCATGATGCATCCCACGGCCCAGATGTCGATGGGCGAGCTGTAGGAGTTTGACTTTAGCAGAACCTCTGGAGCTCGGTACCTGTCAGAACAGCACGGGCGGATTTATGGAACATTTGCATGTGATGGCTTAACTCTACTTTCGCTTAAATTCTTATCTTACACAGAATACATGTTTGTGTCTCTTACTAGCAACTAATGAGAGCTACTGCGTTGATTATTAATTAAAGGATCGGTTCACTCAAATTACGAAGGAGCATATTTTCTCACGTACCCCTAGTAGTATCTAGCCACGTTGATAGTATTGGTTGGTTTGAATTGTCCAGGTTTTAAGACGTTTGTCTCTGAGATATCAGTGAGTGGTGCTCACAGCATTTAGAAATTATATTTAAATAATTCAGCACTCTTTCCAGAAACCATGTCTGGATAATCTGCTGTCATCACTATGAACAGTTTTCATGGGAACTATTTTTCTATGAAGTAATCTTTCCAATGAAAACAGTCTATTAAGGGATCAAGATTAACAGGTTTTAAAAGCAGGAGTTTGCTGTTAAATTTTCTAAATGTAATTTTTTATTGCCGTCCGCACCCAACACGTTCTCATCCCAACTCGTCACATACTGACGCTTTGTCAGACCCCACGGCGTCACTTTTCGGTCGCAGTATACACGTGCTTAGTGTTGTGAATTAAACAAAAACACTTGCTTAGGTTTAAGCAACAAAACCACTTAGCTAGGTTTAGGAAAAAACAATGTGGTTGGGCTTAAAAGTACTGTTTATACAGTGAAAATGTGACTTGCCGTTGTGAACACGGGACACGAACGAACAGCTGATTGTACACAAAAAGCGGTCTCCTGGTTTGTTGTGTTTCCAGTTCACCTTTATGATATTAATAATTGGTGAGAAAATATGTTTTTTTGTTTATGTAATTTGGGTAAACTAACTTTTAAAGAAAGAAATAGAAAAACATTCAGCAATTTAATCTAAGAGTCTTTTTAAGGCACATGCTAAGTGTGCGTCAAAAGTTTGATTCAGGTCAGACTGCAGATCACAGCTTGTTCTGTACATCATATACAGGAATCACTTGAACATTGCTCTGATATCATCTTGTAGATAAATCAATCTCACCATCTTGTGGACACGTAATCAGTGTAAGGTGGCTGCGAGCGGATTTCTCTGGCTAGTCCAAAATCAGCAATCTTAACCAGCTCTGGGCCCATGCAGAGCAAGTTCTCCGGTTTCATGTCACGATGGAAATACCCTGAAAGACATGAGACCGTCAAGTAAACTTGTGCGTATACTGATGTTTGTCTAGATTCGCATTATTTGCCTCTAAGTTTCTACCACTATCACAACCACTGCCACTTCACATGACTCTGTATTGATGCATATCACAATTTGATCTGAAACACAGAGTTAAAACATCTCTGACAAAAAAAGATGTTTTAAAGGAACAGTGTGCAACATTTTGGGGGATCTATTAGCAGAAATGGAATAAAATGGAATATAATATTCTAGGTCTGTCAATTGATTCAAATTTTTTAAAAATGAACAAACCAAACACTGGCTCTAGAGAGAGCCTGTCATGTTTTACATAACCTAAAAGCCACCATAGTTCTCTGACATGCTTGTGAAACACGTTAATGTGAGCTGCTGAGTGTAAAACCATGGCACCGCCAGTCGGCATTTGACTTCCGTTGCTCCTAAAGTAGTGTTATTATGGTAAGGATTTTGCACTCGGCGGCTCACGTTACCGCAGTCATGGAAAGGGAGGAGTGAGCGGAGGGGTGGTGTGGTCGCTATCTGCATCCACACCACTAGATGCTGCCAAATCCTACACACTGCACCTTTAACCGGACAAAGCACAGTGAAGTGAAGCGAAAGACAGCAGGAGTCTCTTACCGTGCTTATGCACAAATGCTAAGCCAGACAATACTTGGAACAGAATGTTCCTTATCTCATTTTCAGAAAACATCTTATCTTCCCTGGCAGCGTCAAACGTGGTAAAAGACAAAAGAAAGAAAGAAGGGATAAAGAAAAAAACATTATCAACAATCAATCATGTCTTATTAGTGGGCACCAGCACCCACTAACACTAAAACCAGTGCTGATAAGAGAGAACAACTAGTTGAGTTAAGCTTTGGTACCACTCACACCTCCTCTTCTCACAGGAGAAGTGAGTCATTTAATCCTGTGATGCCTGATGTCTTATCAACTGTCCAGCACTTTCCGTTTTGGATACGTTGTTTTCTGTTTACTCAGTTATGAACTATTTATACCAGGACAGTGCTGATAGCTTAATAACACAACATTTTATCAGACAGAAAAGACGCCAGAGTCAGTTTTTCTTCAGTCTGTGCTGTAAGTCAGCTACCATGTTTATGAATAAAGGACAGTCCCTGTAATATCTGAAATGTCATGTTTCTGACGTCTGACTCAGGGAACAACTTGTTTCTGCAAAAACCGACCGGCACATGATGACTCAATCTGACCCAAATAATTCTCACATTCCCAGTGGAAATAAAAAAAATACATTGCAGAATTAAATCACAGAAATATCTTGTTTATGATGTGATCTTACCTTTCTTTCATGAGCTGATAGAGGTTTTCTTTCATGTACTCAAAGACAAAGTAGAGGCAGTCGTTTTCTCTGATAACTTCCCTCAGTTTCACCACATTGGCATGGTTCAGCTTCTTCAGTGACTGACAACACAAAGTATTTAGGAGACAATAGAGTCATTAAGAATCTGCTCATTATGTAAGCCTGAACACAGTGTTTGAAATTGGCTTTTTCACTCATCTAAAAAAGGCTGGTGTACCAAAGACATTACATGCCAAGAATAGTTTGTTAATCTAATACTTTCTCACTCACTCATGCAGTGGATAAAGATTGTAATTTATCATGCTGTGCAACAGAATTAAAAATGACAGGAGAACATTTTTAAGCGCGACATCTTCGTTTATTGTCGTGTTTTCACTGTTAAACAAAACCAAGTTAAGACTAGAGTTAGGACTAACGCTCATTTATAACTTATCTTATTTATAACTCCTCAATAATATGTAAATATACCTGTTAATTATATGGTTAAAACCATTGGTTGGGCTTTTAAATATCAATTAAAGCAAAAATATATCATTGGCAATTATTACACGGCTCTGTTGAATACTCAATTCTGATTGTTCAATCACGGCGCCTGTTGTTTCTTTATAGCAGACCGTTGCTATGTGTAACAGACCGTTGCTATGGGTGCAGTTCTGATGTCGGACTCTGGCAGACCATTTTTGTGTCAAATTATTGATTTCTTAAGTAAGTAGTCTTGTAATAAGTAGGATAATGTACAGCTAGCGGGTTATTGTTGTGAAATAAACCCTGACAGGGCGATGCTGTACATTATCCCTTACATAATGTATGTTAGATATAACTAGCTGTCCTAATAGCTCTGCTTGATTACTTTAATGTAGGAATGTTGCAAAATCAAGCAGAAAGATTGGTGTTTTAAAATGATAATATTGCCAAATATGTCAGTTATCGCTTACATACTGTATCTAAAAGCTCCTTTATCAACTAGTGGAGATTTCTAATGATTCTCACCTTCACCTCTCTGAGATTCAAACACTCATCCCAAGAATAAAACTTCCTCTTCATCCTGTTGTAAAAGAAAAACAGATGTACATGACTATATGTGTTAATGTTGACATTCTGGGACACTAATATTGAAGGTAATTAGGCTCTTTTTCCAGCTGATTAGACTGTTGTCAAGCTATTAAATAGGTGTTATCAGTCACTATAAGCCCCATAGATGTGGGTCAATAGGGGCCTACTATGCCTACTAGTAGGTTTTATCATCTTTGTACATGGTAGATGACCGAAAAAAGGTATAAAAGAACACGACAGCGACATCTAGAGACTGTAGTAATTATGACAGGAGCAGAAGCGGAAGTCAGGTGCTGTAAACACAGGGGTTTCACCCAGGAGACTGGAGTTTGCATCCCGTGTGAAACCAACAATGTGTTGTTGTCTTTGTGTTCATAGTTATTCTAACCCAAAACAAGATGGTTTTTCCCCAAACTTATACTCGATACTCGATTCTGATTGGTCAATCACAGCCTTCTACAGTCTGTTATTTCTTTATAGCAGGCCATTGCTATTTATAACAGACCGTTGCTATGGGCGCAGTTCTTATGTCGGACTCTGGTGGACCATTTTTGTGTCAAATTATTGATTTCTTAAATAAGTAGCCGTGTAGTAAGCGGTATAATGTACAGCTAGCGGGTCATTGTTGTGAAATAGACCCTTTCAGGCCAATGCAAGACCCCTCCGCTCCGGGTCGGGGTTTATTTCCCAACAATGACCAGCTCGTTGTACATTATCCCTTACATAGTAGTAAAAACAGCGTCCTGGGCTACATTGTTGAAATGTTTTACATGTGTGACCTGATTTAACCTTTCTTCCCATACTCCAGGGTCAACACTATGTGGTGTGCTTTCACTCCTTTCACTGTCATCAGTAGTATCAGCTTGCACTATAACCTTACATTTACAAACAGTGCCTGGAGGAGCCTCGTGAAACATTCATTATTAATTTCTTGCCAAAGATCTTAAACAGCTCATCCTTTAAAATGTGGTCTACAGGCAAACAAAGACTTTATGACAATATACAGTTAGTAAAAAAGCATCTGTGCACCTCAAAATGATCCTAAATCTTGTCATTCCAGGTGCTTTATTATTCTAAAATGCCTATACATGATGCACACCAAGGCAAAACCTTTGACTTAAATATTTGAGCAAGGTGCTTCATGGCTCCAGACTCAAACATGACATGTTTGAGTCTGGAGCCGTGAAGCACCTTGCAGAAGTCCCTCAGGGTTTAATCAGCTTAATGCTTTGAGACAAAACAACACACAGTACGAACCTGGCATGCTTACCGGAGCTACACTCACCTCTTTATGGCCACCAGGTCCCCTGTGTCGTTGCTCTTTCCCAGGATCACGCTGCCATACGTGCCGTCCCCCAGCTGCTTCAGCGTGGTGTAGCGGTTCATCATCCACAGAGAGCCCAGCCTCTCCTTCACCGTGGTGCCTTGACAGTCCCACACAGTCCAACAGTTGGTTATTGTAAGCACAGTAACATCCCTGGTGAGCTGGTGGTCTAGAGAGGTGTGTGAATGATTTTGAAAATGCTTTTGACCAAAGAATCATGAACTGAATGTTGACAACGATCCTCGCCTCCTGCTTTTCTTTTAAATCCAATTAACCCACATTTTCCAGTGGGTGGGACCTGAGAGAACACCGTGGCCAGACAGAACAAATTAGGGCATTTACAAATGACATAATACTGTAGGTTAGAGGAGTCAAACCAGTCAGCCGATTAGACTGTTAGGCTATTAAATAGGTGTTATTAGTTGCTATAAGCCCCATAGATGTGGGTCAATAGGGGCCTACTATGCCTACTAGTAGGTTTTATCATCTAGTGACATGGTAGATCACCGAAAGAACGTATAAAAGATCACGACAGCGACCTCTAACTACCATAGTAATTATGACGGAAGCAGAAGTCAGGCGCTGTAGTGTAGACAGTGTGAAACTCCATAAGTGGTGGAGGTCAGGGACGATGGATGGGACACAAAACACAAGGTTTTTTTTACCCAGGAGACATGAGTTTGCGTCCCATGTGAAACCAACAATGTGTGGTTGTCTTTGTGTTAATAGTTATTTAACCCGACACACAATGTTTTTCCCTAAATTTAAAGAAATCCAAAGAAGTTGTAGTTTTATTACCTAAACCTAAAGAGGTTGTTTTGTTACCTAAACCTAAAGAAGTTGTAGTTTTATTACCTAAATCTAAAGAGGTTGTTTTGTTACCTAAACCTAAAGAAGTTGTAGTTTTATTACCTAAACCCAAAGAAGTTGTAGTTTTATTACCTAAACCTAAAGAGGTTATTGTTTTATTACCTTAACCCAAATAAGTTGTAGTTTTATTACCTAAACCTAAAGAAGTTATTGTTTTATTACCTAAATCTAAAGAGGTTGTTGTTTTGTTACCTTAACCCAAAGAAATTGTAGTTTTGTTGCCTAAACCTAAAGAAGTTGTAGTTTTGTTACCTAAACTCAAAGAAGTTGTAGTTTTGTTGCCTTTACCAAAAGAAGTTGTAGTTTTGTTGCCTAAACCTAAAGAAGTTGTAGTTTTGGTTGTATTAACCAGTGGGCCCATGGTTAAAAAAATGCTATTGGGTATCTATTGTAAATAAAAATAATAATCAAGTTGATGTTCGCGACTCCCAGAGTTTAGTTTAGTTTTAACAGCTAGCGCCTAGGCGTTGTCCAATGTGATCCAGGCACTCTGGATTTTTGATGCATTATGTGACTTTTACCCTTTTTCCTCCCTGACTGCCGGAAACCCCCTGTCAGAAACTCATGCGTGACCCCCTTGGGGGTCTCAACCCCCAGGTTGAGAACCACTGCCCTAATCAACCACAAAGCCTAATACACCAACCAAGCCAAATTTAACACTAAGTTTAGCCTTGACCTCTTAACCCCTCCCTAACTGATCCTGATAAATCTATTGCAGAGGCAGGGAGACACATGCAGGAATACAGCAAAACAGAGAGTACAATAAAAGACTAAACTAACAACAAGGAAAAAATACAACAAGTGGAGTGAGGACAGGATGAAGGGGGCCATTGAAAAGGATAGTGGAGGCAGGGAACACACTTATGGTTCAGGGCCTGGAATGCGCCAAAATCAACTCAATTCATTTTTTACCCTTAAGCATTTTTGTTTTATCTCAATTAAATGTATTCAATGAAATTTGGGGGGAGAGAATTAAGGGAGGGAGTGGGTTGTTGTGACAATGAGGAGAGGCAGCTTTACATTGCATGAATTGTCAACGAATTTTTAAACCTTCAGTAATAAAGTTTAACAGAAATGAACATGGAGTCTTAATGATGAACAGGAAATGTTAAATGTGCATGTGAAATGATGTCAAAGTATGAATTAAATTATGCAATAAATGTGCTCACACTAGCCTAAATCAATGATAAAATGTGCTGTCCCAATCACTCAAATGTTACCAAAAAAAAAGGTTTTGGGTCAGTTTACACAAAGGGGTATGCCTGCCATGCCTCCTTGGAATATGATAAAACCTTCTTTCCTCCTCAAATGGATAGGTAACATCTTCAATATTACAGAAATGTATCATGTGTTGGGCATTTGTTTTTATTTATGGCAGGAAAGCTTAAAGACGGAAATTCAAACACTGTCCCAATCATCCTTAATTCACTCATAATGCTTAATTGATGTTTAGATTAGATTATTTTTTGGGCTTTTTTGGCCTTTATTTGATAGAGATAGTGATAGTGTTGAAAGGGGGAGAGACATGCAGCAAAGGGCCATGGGTCGGACCTGAACCCCGGGCTGCTGTGGCAAGGACACAGCCAGGTTACCAGGTGAGCTACCAGGGCGCCCTGTACTCTGCATAATTGATTCCATTATCAAAAGTCAAGTGACGTGCTATGAACCTGGGGTTTTAGGGTGTCTGAGGGTCAGTTGCCAATCCAGCCTTGTATTTAGGTTATATAGTGCAAATGAGTCTATTAATCTATTTCCTTTAAAACTACATGGGGCTTACTACTTGACCCAAAAGCTGAACTATTACTTTACCAACATATGGTGGTGTTGTTGCAGGAATAGGAACATTTACCTGAGATATTGTATTATGTTACAAGTGCTCCATCTAGTGGTTAATTTTCAACCCTGCATCTGATTGTGATTTTGGCCCCTATAATCCAGGTAAACCCACCTTTTTCTGACCCATAAGTAATTATACATGTCACAAAGGACCCCAATCAGTAAATACTTAATTCCAGTGGCCCCTCACCTAGAAACAAAGTGCTGGTGAGGAGACTCAATTATATCTTAGACTGTATTCTGAGTACGTTTTACTGATTGCAAAATGAAAGAATTCCTTATTTGGCTGCGTGGCCCCCTGAGACCGACCCAACGACCCTTGAAAGGTCCCAGGACCCCAGATTGAACACCGGATATTTCATCCCCATAATATTTACAGGAGCACTTGAACTGTTTTGAGGCTCGAAATAGATCCTCTATATTTAGAGATTTGATAAATGACACACTGATTATGGGAATTTAGAAAACCTCACATTGATTAGAATAATTAATAAAAAGGCTGATATAACGAAATGATGTTATGTGTAAATTAGGCTGGTAATAAATCCCAATGGGAACATAATAATAATAATGATTGTAATTATCTGTGTGAATCAACTAAAAAAAAAATGTGTAAAAGTTTAAATATAATTTTCAATATTTCCATAAGTCTTGCCACATTTATTAGGATTTATAAAAAGAAAGAGCATTTGTGTGTGATTATTGTGATAATAAAGAGCAGGTTGCAGTAGGTGTCTTTAGGCATGCAGGCATGTTATGTGAGGAATGAGAATCATGCCCAGCATTCTGGAGATGGTCATATACTGTAGTAGCGTGACGCGCCGTGCATTGCACCTAACAACTGTGCAGTTAGATTGTTGCCTAGCTGCGCAGCGGATAGTTACGCTTTTTTTCCAAGGTTGTGCTTTTGGTTACTTACGGTAAGATGGACCCGCAGTGTCCACTAAAGGATCAGGTGATCCACTAACTACGAAGCGAAGGCTGACTGGGGAAAATGCAAAATGACATATAGCAAATGTCGGAGCATAATTCATTCACATTTTCGGCTGAATTTCGGACTTGACTCGCTGAACCGCTGGAGCTCCAGTGTGACGATGGCTCGTTAGGGGCTCTTGTGCGGCGCAACTGCGATTTTTTTTTGGATATTTTTTTTAATTTATGAAAAATCACATTCACAGACAAATATTGGTTTCAACATGGGGCTGTGCTACAGTTTGCGTCCCCGGCTCTTCGGGGACCTGAGCGGGTCTATCTCCAACGCCACCTCGGACTCGGACCAGCCTCCGGACGCCGCCGTGCCGACCCGCGCAGTGGGATCCCGCCAGGAGGACACCGGCACCGGGGAGACCTCGTCGCTACGCGGCGGAGGAGGAGGCGGCGGCCCGGTGCGCCCCGGGGACCCGGCCAGGCTGCCGGCCGCCGGGGAGCAACGCCGGGGAGACACCGGCACTGGCACCGACGGTGTGCTCATACAAAACGGAGGTGGAGGAGGTGGTGGTGGTGGAGGTAGCGGTGGTAAGGGGACAGGGAAGGACCGCGGCCGACGCTTACAGCTGCTGCAAAAGACCAGCACCCAGAAGCAGAAAAACTGGGACAAATTGCTGGTGGAGGAGAAGGAGGCCGAGAAGGAGGCGAAGAAAGTCAGTAAGAACATTGACAGGGCGCTGAAGGAGCTGAAGCGGGAGTACAAGCAGACACATCGGCTGCTGCTGCTCGGTAGGTTCAGACTCTCTATCTCTCTCTCTCTGTCTGTCTGCTGTTGTTGTTGTTCCACTAGGAAGCCGTTTTATTATTAGAAACCAAAACCTTGCTGGCCTTAACACACATTATGTCACTAGTCTCTGGCGAGGCCTATTGCCACATCTGTTGGCTGGCTGTGGAGACTACTACCCCCTGCGGCTGGCAATGACACATGATGAAGATGGACGTGTAGACTCACTGCTGGGCCTGCTGCCCTCTCACTGTTAGGAGCCTATCTGGGGTTAGAAGGAAAAGAACAATTAAACATAATGTAGGGCATCAAAATTGACCAGTACACTCAGGTTTACTGACACCACTTAGCTTGTGGCTATTGGGCCATGTTTACTCTCAAAATTAGGACAATATAGTAGCCATAGTATAGTGTAGGAAAGTATATAGAGGACTACAGATGAAAAAAATAGACTTTGGTTTAGCTGTGGCATATTTACAGTAATTCTTCTCAACAAGGTAGTAGGAGAGTATAGTGGCCTGTAGCATAGTGGAGTATAGTATAGTATAGTAGAGTAGAGTAGAGTATAGTGGCCTGTAGCATAGAAGAGTATAGTATAGTATAGTGGCCTGTAGCATAGAAGAGTATAGTAGAGTATAGTGGCCTGTAGCATAGTAGAGTATAGTGGCCTGTAGCATAGAAGAGTATAGTATAGTATAGTGGCCTGTAGCATAGTAGAGTATAGCAGAGTATAGTGGCCTGTAGCATAGAAGAGTATAGTAGAGTATAGCGGCCTGTAACATAGAAGAGTATAGTAGAGTATAGTGGCCTGTAGCATAGAAGAGTATAGTAGAGTATAGTGGCCTGTAGCATAGAAGAGTATAGTAGAGTATAGTAGCCTATAGCATAGTAGAGTATAGTGGCCTGCAACATAGTAGAGTATAGTAGAGTATAGTGGCCTGTAGCGTAGTAGAGTATAGTAGAGTATAGTGGCCTGTAGCATAGACGAGTATAGTGGCCTGTAGTATAGTAGAGTGTAGTAGAGTATAATGACCTGTAGCATAGTAGAGTATAGTAGAGTTTTGTGGCCTGTAGCATAGTAGAGAATAGTGGCCTGTAGCATAGTAGAGAATAGTGGCCTATAGCATAGTAGAGAATAGTAGAGTATAGTGGCCTGTAGCATAGTAGAGTATAGTAGAGTATAGTGGCCTGTAGCATAGTAGAGTATAGTAAAGTATAGTGGCCTGTAGCATAGTAGAGAATAGTAGAGTATAGTGGCCTGTAACATAGTAGAGTATAGTAGAGTATAGTGGCCTGTAACGTAGTAGAGTATGGTAGAGTATAGTGGCCTGTAACATAGTAGAGTATAGTGGCCTGTAGCGTAGTAGAGTATAGTAGAGTATAGTGGCCTGTAGCATAGCAGAGTATAGTAGAGTACAGTGGCCTGTAACATAGTAGAGTATAGTGGCCTGTAGCATAGTAGAGTATAGTGGCCTATAGCACAGTAGAGAATAGTAGAGTATAGTGGCCTTTAGCGTAGTAGAGTATAGAAGAGTATAGTGGCCTGTAGCATAGTAGAGTATAGTGGCCTGTAGTATAGTAGAGTGTAGTAGAGTATAATGACCTGTAGCATAGTAGAGTATAGTAGAGTCTAGTGGCCTGTAGCATAGTAGAGTATAGTGGCCTGTAGCATAGTAGAGAATAGTAGAGTATAGTGGCCTGTAGCATAGTAGAGTATAGTGGCCTGTAGCATAGTAGAGAATAGTAGAATATAGTGGCCTGTAGTATAGTGGAGTATAGTGGCCTGTAGCATAGTAGTGTTGTAGCCTATAGTTTTATAGAGAGTATAATTTAGTTGGCATTAATATTCAAATATGTAGAGACCACTTAGCTTTTGGTATTGGGCCTGCTTTATTTACTCTCAAAATTAGCATAGCATAGTATAGTATAGTGTAGTATAGTGTAGGAAAGTATAGTATAGTGTATAGAATACAGGACTACAGACAAAAAATAGACTTTGGTTTAACTGTGGCATATTTACAGTAATTCTTCTCAACAAGGTAGTAGGAGAGTATAGTGGCCTGTAGCATAGTGGAGTGTTGTAGCCTATAGTTTTATAGAGAGTATAATTTAGTTGGCATTGAGTATTGTATATTATAATATAGTGTATTATAGTGACCCTTTTATGTAGTGTGACATCATTCTGTCCAGGGACAACAGATGAGAGCTAGCATTTTGAAACATTTGCACTTTTACAGTAAGGGTTTTCAATAAATAAATGTATAGTGAGGCCTGTAGTATAGTGGCCTGTAGTATAGTATAGTAGTATGTTGTATAGTGAAGTAAGGTAAAGTACAGTTTTGTAGGCTTTAGTGTACAATTATGTACTTATGGAAACCATTTAGCTTTGGCTATAGGGCTGTGTTTGATCAGAATATAATAAAGTATAGTATAGTATGCTGTATCATAGTACAGTACAGTGCAGCAAAGTATAGTATAGTACAGTACAGTACAGTACAGTGCAGCATAGTAAAGTATAGTATAGTATAGTTTAGTATAGCGGCCTGTGGTGTAGTGTGACATCTGTCGAGGGACTACAGATAAACATAAGAGTTTGAATAACTGTGGTACATTTACAGTATGGTTTTTCAATAAGTAAATGTAGTACAGTTCAGTATAGTGGCCTGTAGTGTAGTACAATAGACTTTTGTTTAGCATAATATAAATTGTTTAACAGGCTATAGTATACAAATATGTTTAGTTTAGTTTAATTGAGAGAAGAGCGGTGCAAATGAATAAATACACATGCTATAAAAATGCCAGAATTAACCAAAAGGCTATTTTTCATCCCTGGACAAGGTGTTACAAAAGGCTTCCTAAAATACATCAAAACAGAACTAAAACGGGGCATGCAGTTTAAAAGGCTTCCTAAAATACATCAGACCAAAAAGCAAAAAACAGGGCATGCAGTTTAAAGGTTGGAAAAGGACACACAGTTGTTAAAAGCAGTAGAAGCTGTAGTGACATATAGATACATATAGAACGACATTGCAGACAAGCAGGACATGTAGAGAGCAGCAGCAAAGTGAGAGTATAGTGCTGACGTGTGTGTGTGTATTAATCGGTTACTGAAGTGTTTAGTTGTCTGATGTGAACTGGAATGATGTTCCACTCTCTTGAACCAGGCTGATGTAATAGCTTTGCAATCTCCTCTTATGAGGCCACTTAGTATAGTATAGTATAATTTATTACACAGGTTTGTTGAATACTCTATTCTGATCGGTCAATCACCGCGTTCTACGGTCTGTTATTTCTTAATAGCAGATCGTTGCTATAGGCGCAGTTCTGATGTAGACTCTGGCGGACCGTTATTGTGTCAAGTTATTGATTTATTCACATTATCCCTTATACATAGTATAGGTGTGAATCTTTCGGTGTCTCATGATTCGATTTAGTTTCTTTGGTCACGATTCGATTGAAAATCAATTCCCGATTCAAAATCGATTCTCGATTCAGTACATAGGATGCTAATTTCAGGATCTACCGCAGTCCGCTGTGCGCTAATAAAGGCCGTGTGACAAATTATGGCATGAAATAAGCATAAGATTATGGAGTTTTTATATTTTAAAAAGTTATATCAAATGATAATATGATAATACTTTTTTACTTATTAAAATAATATATATATATATTTAGGGCTGTCAATCTGTTAAAATGTTAAATCGCGATCAATCACATGAGTATACATAGTTAATCGCAAATTAATCACACATTTGTTATCTGTTCAAAACTGATCCTAAAGGGAGATGTGTCTAGTATTTAACACTCTTATTAACATGGGAGTGGGCAAATATGCTTGCTTTATGTAGATGTATGTATATATTTATTAAAACAATCGCAAACATTGACAGAAACCCTCACAGGTACTGCATTTAGCATAACAAATATGCTCAAATCATAACATGGCAAACTCAAGCCCAACAGGCAACAACAGCTGTCAGTGTGTCAGTGTGCTGACTTGACTATGACTTGCCCCAAACTGCATGTGATTATCATAAAGTGGGCATGTCTGTAAAGGGGAGACTTGTGGGTACCCATAGAACCCATTTTCATTCACATATCTTGAGGTCAGAGGTCAAGGGACCCCTTTGAAAATGGCCATGACAGTTTTTCCTTGCCAAAATGTAGCATATGTTTGGAGCGTTATTTATCTTCCTTTGCGAGAAGTAAGTATGGCATAGTTGGGACCAATGGATTCCTTGGGTATTGTAGTTTCAAGGAGCCATCCCCTTGCCCAAATATTTACATATATTACAGGTTGAGTGTTTTTGTTTGCCATCATATTTTATCTATTCACATGCAAATTAATAGGTGTGTACCCCTCATTCTTGCTCTTCCAAATATCAAAATATACATCTGCAATAATTTTACATAGAGTATATCACCTGGTCGGCAGCTCTTTTGATGGCCTTTAATGTTTCTCTTTTAGCATTGTTTACACATGCTTTCTTTTAATGCATTTTAATGCAAATGGAGTTTCTTTGCTCTGCTGCTATATGATTGATTAATTCATAATAAAAGTGTCTTAGTTGAAGCCCTTATCGGTTGAACTGTGTCCATATAGATTACAGGGCTTATATCAGTAATAGGTCATACATTTTAGTACCTCACTGGAATCTCATAGTTTATGTAATCGAAATATCGGTGAGCAGCATCCCAGAAAATTCAGTGTGTTTCTAGATGGAGGTGTTGTGTCAGGCCAGACCTCTTTGTTGTTTACTTGGACTTGGATTTAGATTTATAGTGTTATTTTTACCAGTAACCATCTCTATATTGTACATGTAGGCTAACACAATACTTTCGTTTTCATAAAGGTCAATGCTTCACTTTCAAAAGAGAAAGTCTTGATCAGGAACAGGAGCTTTAAGTGTCATCACAGCTACTCTGATGAGGAAAACAACATATTTACATAAAAAACGTTCAGTTTTGACGCGCAGACTTAATACCATATTGCATGTATTTGCTTTACTTTAAACAGTGTAATGCTGCGTCGTTACTCTATATAATAAATGACTCCCAGTTTAATTTCCTGAGTAAACAGCTTCCACTAATTACACACAGGAAGAAATGGCTCATCCTAATGAAGTCACACAGGAAAGTGTCATACATTCTTCCATGAGCCACTCTGTTGAATACAGTGTGTGTGTGACCTGTGTCATTTCAGCTTGTCATTATGGTTTGGGTGGCTTTCTTCACCACAATAGAATCACATTTATTTTCTGTGTGTCCTGGTGCACCCAGGAGCCTCAGCAGCAGCCACAGGCCACTTCTGGTTTTTCCTTAAGAGGCCTTTTGGGACTTTATACCCTCCAGGTCTCCAGTAGGACTCCTGTTGCATGCCAGAGGACTGAGGTGGTTTGTGTTCCTCTGAAAGTGGACACCTTTCAAATAGTGTTACATTTCAAGGCAACGTATGCTAGCTAATCTGGGTCACTTTATCTGTTTGTATTTGCTGCAGGTATTTAGTTGAATAATGATAGCCATAAGGAGCTAATGTTTATCCTGAGCGGGCTGCCGTGTTCAGCTTGTGCTGGAGCTGGAATCCACCAGTTTGAGTCATATTTATAGTTATTTTATAATGTTTCATCATATGGAATCACATTTTTGGTATCTTATAGTATCATTTTAGACATAGTTCAACTCTCAAATTCTGGGTAGGTTTTATAGAATATAAAATATATAAATATGAAATACATTATTGATCATAGATGTCTCATTGCATGAGGTTTTGTTATTAGATACAGAACAGTTCAAGTTCAGAAATGACAAAACAGCTTTTCTTGATGCTTTGGAAATATACCACAATGAATTAAATGTATAGTTATTTACTGAATTGGGGCTGCACGATTTTGAAAAAAAAAATCGAATTGTGATTATTTTGACTGATATTGCAATTGCGATATTATAGGTAATGATGATTTTAACATCATTACTCTCAGTTTCATTGAAAAACATATTAAACTAATTATGGTGTAATTTTTGTGGGGATCTGTACCAAACAAAAATGTTTTCTTAAGTCTGTAGAATATGATGTGTGTAGGCCAAGACATCTATGTAGCATCACAATATTTCATTTAAAATGCTATTTTGACACACATTTCACCTTTAACAAATATTGCTTCTCCTGCGATAGGAAAATTGCCATAGACTATATTCGATTCATTGTGCAACCCTATACTGAATATGAAAAGTAATTCTCGTTTCGCAGTAAACCTGCTGAATTGAAGCTTTATACTATAAATCAAAGTTCAAAGTAAAGTGGCCTGATTTATTTTGTAGGACGTGGCGTGACAGTACAACAAACCGTTCATGGTTCCAACAGGGTTATACATACATTTTTGAAACAACCAGACCATTAAGCGGTTAGTCCATCTGTAGGAAATGGATCAGCCATATTTTGATAATCAGTTAAAGGTACAGTGTGCAACATCTGGCGGCATCTAGCAGTGTGGTTGCAGATTGCAACCTGGACCGTGTGCCAAGCGTGTAGAAGAGCTACGGTGGCCAATGTGCCCAAAGTATAGCATGTAGTATGCAAAAAAAAGCAAAGTCTACAGTACGCCAAAAATCAACCTAGATATTGTATTGATTTGGAAAAAATCTCCAGTATGCATCGGACCAGTCTACCTCGCCTATTGTATCCCATAATACTAAGCGCTGGAACGGCAAATCTATGGTCACAGCATAACGTATTTAAACACAACAATTCTTATTTTCAGGTAATTATACACTAAAGAAAACATACTTATTATCTTCCAATTCTTCCAATAGATCTTCCTAAATGTTACACACTGGTCCTTTTAAAGCAAAAACGTCAAACCGTTATTGGTGCAAGCTTCTCAAATTTAAATATATTTGTTTGATTTCTTAGTCTTTTAGGGAAAATTGTGTGGCATTTTTCACTATTTTCTGACATTTTATAGACCAAACAACCTGTCGATTAATAAAGAAAGTAAAAGATTAATAGATACTAAAATGATGTAACAGAAATAAATCTCTCTTTTTTAAAATACTTTTATTGTAATACAATCATGAATCAGTACAACCACAAAATGTCCAATATATTTACATGTATTTGCAATTTTTTGTATTTTATACAAAAATAATATATATCAATTTGATACAAACAGAATGAGAGAACAAGATAGAAAACAAATAAATCTCAGAGTACATTCCCAAAAAGTTTCTGACTGTGTCCCAGTGGCTGCAGGCTCCTATAAAAGTCTTTAAGAAGCCTCTCTGTGAAATAGATCGATAGTCCAACTATCTGTTAAAGGAAAGGTGGTTTATGTTAATCAAAATAAGAAAGAGTTGTAATGTGACTACCAGAGTTCAAATTAATCGCCTTCAAATTAGGGCTGCAACTAACGATTATTTTCATTGTTGATTCATCTGTTGATTATTTTTTCGATTAATCGATTAGTTGTTTGGTCTATAAAATGTCATACAATGATGAAAAATGTTGATCAGTGTTTCACAAAGCCCAAGATGACGTTCTCAAATGTCTTGTTTTGTCCACAACTCAAAGATAAAACCAGAAAATATTCACATTAAGAAGCTGGAATCCGAGAATTTTGACAATTCTTTTCTTAAAAATTACTCAAACTGATTAATCAATTATCAAAATAGTTGGAGATTAATTTAATAGTTGACAAATCAATTGATCGGTACAGCTCTCGATCAGTGAGTTTGTGTTTTAGACACGTGAAGTCAAATACATGATATATTTTGTGTCATGAAAGGTATCAAACTTAATATGGACTCCTCTTGTGTCCTATTTGAAGGCACCATTAGTCTCAAAAACTAATGTAAAAATGCAATAAAAACGTTTGATAATTCAATTCAGAAAATCAGAATTCCTTCAATTGAGTTCCTTCAGACTTCATACTTCAGTGCAGGAATACAGCGATGGGAACTGGAAGGCCAGTTCCGATTATTTCTTGGAAAGGAAGTCACTTTATTGTTCAGTCTCTTGGATCAGATTCTGTACAGGCCTGCGATAATATCTGCTACAGCTTTCCTAGATGTCCTTAACTGGCTGTTTCATATCTCAGCCTTATCACCCTTCATGAGCCTGAACAACAGGCTGCTAGCAATGTAGTGCCAAACTGAGGCAGGCAGGCCAATGAATAGCCTGTTGAAAGTCACTCATTGTCATGTTTTGTCTGTTTTTTTTGTGCTTGTGAAGCCATATTTTGGAAAAAAGCTCACTCATGTTGTCCCTCCCCTTTAATTCCCAGTAGAGCCAGGTGAACTTTGCTTCAGTCTAAATGGGTTTTTCATTGACCATTGCTGAACTTTGCTACTAAACTGACTTCCCAGTTAATGCAATGAGCAACAGGAGGTACTGGAGTATGAATTATTGTCATGTTTATGATGCTGATAGCAGAATCAGCTGAATCAAAGTGAACCACGCCACAGCAGAAGGACATTGGACTCTGTTTGTTCTCCATGTTTTTGCTTACTGTATAATTTAGACTTTATCAAGAGCCTCTGCCTCTTAAGAGAGCGCCAAGTTCTTTCCAGCTTAGTAATAAAAAAATAAATAAATTCAGGGAGGCTAATTTTAGCTCGATATCATTTGGGTGTGTGCCTCGTTTTTACAGTACATGCTTCAGTTACAGTCCGGGCTGGTGAATAAGTGTTGAAGATTTATATAATGTCAGATTAGGTTTATTCAGTTCAATGACCGGTATAGTCTTTACCCAGCCAGAAGGCCCATGCATTTGACTGTATTTAATTTATTTATTTATTTAAGTGCAATAATTTTGCAGTCTCCAAAATGAAACTGTGCATTGTTGGTCATTGATTAGCAGCTATTTTTAAGGGCCTTTGTGGTTGCCAGTTTTCCAGTACAGCTCCACTATCAGTCTGAAAATAGTAAAAACATCTTTGTCAGACTTTGAAAACAGAATTTACTTACAATAGAGTATTTTTAGATAGTTGTATCACTATGTTTACTCAAGCAAAGGATCTGAAAACTACTCCAACACTGCACATGTACACATACTGACGTTATGAAAGATAACTGCTGCTATTACTTACAAATATCATAATGATAGTTTAAAGCTCCCCTCCAGACATGTTGGAAGACATGCAAATAATCTGCTTTGACTAATGATTTGTATCTTATGTGGTTTTACCACGAAAAAAGACACTTACCTTGTAAAGAATTACTTCTACTCTTTCCTTCTCATTGAAAAATTGCAAAAATTGCAAATTAGGGCTGCCACAATATCAGATTTTCATGACACAATTATCGTGGCCAAAAAGAATTCACGATAACGATATTATCACGATATCTATAGAGAATAAAAAATAATTCTAATAATGCCATCAGTCAAATTCATCTTTAACTTTGTTTATTGTGCGTTTTTGTCTCTTTTTTGGCAAATAAATTACACTCAAAATACGAGTGTAGGGAGGTGGAGAGGTCTGTAACCATAACTGCATAACTACATATAAAACAATTTAAGAGGTGCTGGATTATTTACTTTATACAGTATTATCATATGTGTATTAGTAACATGATATCAATATTTCATTTTTAAATATCAGGTTATCGTCAAATACCGGTATGTTGCAACCAGGGTGATTTTAGTTATTGTAATAACTAACACTAAAATGAAAATAATCAGTGTAAAATATTTTGAAACTAAATAAAAACTAAATCCTTAAAGAAAAACTAAACTAAAACTATAATTCCTGGTTATATACTAATACAAATAAGATAAAAATGAACATAAATTAATTTCAGTTTTTGTATTTTAGCTATAATAGTATATCATTACCGAAAAAAGGAAACAACATGAATTTCCCTCAACTCTCGTGACATTGGACCACAGAAACTGAACGGACTTGACCTTCCAGGAGATGGCACTATGCCACAATCGGACACTAAATTAGTGCAAAGATTAAATATTAAACATTATGGCCATTCCTACACAATTCTCCAACCATGTATTTTGTATGTATATGTAGCTACTTCTGAGACATTATAGCTGGCCCTAACAAAAACAAACTAAAACTAAATATATAAACCTAAAACTAAATATTTCTGAAATGCTGAAAGTAAACTAAAACTAACAAACACGCTGAAAACTAACTAAACTGAAATGAAATTGAAAAGTCGAAACAAAAACAAAATAAAAACAAATTCAAAAATTCAAAACTATTATAATTAGGGCTGTCAAAGTTAACGCGATAATAACTCATTAACGCAAATTTGTTTTAACGCCACTGATTTCTTTAACGCGTTAACGCAACCGATCTTTTGGAGGTTGTAGCAGGCTCAGTTTTGAAGCTAGTGCTTTAATACTTATAGTATGTATGTAATGTAATATATAGTAAGTATTATATATGATATATAATATATATCATATATATTATATAATTAATGCTAAATTTAGGCAAGGAAAAAACTGTTATGGCCATTTTCAAAGAGGTCCCCTGACCTCTGACCTCAAGATATGTGAATGAAAATGTGTTCTATGGGTACCCACGAGTCTCCCCTTTACAGACATGCCCACTTTATGATGATCACATGCAGTTTGGGGCAAGTCAGCACACTGACACACTGACAGCTGTTGTTGCCTGTTGGGCTGCAGTTTGCCATGTTATGATTTGAACATATATTTTTTACACTAAATGCAGTACCTGTGAGGGTTTCTGGACAATATTTGTCATTGTTTTGTTTTCTTAATTGTTTTCAGATAATAAATATATACATATATTTGCATAAAGCAGCATAATTTGCGATTAATTGCAATTAACTATGCCCTACTGAATATATAAAAACTAAATGTATAAAAAATATTTCTGAAAAACTGAAACTAAATTGAAAAGTCAAAACTAAAACAATTAATTGAAAATTCTACACTATTATCACCTTGGTCACGACGACCCTAATGCAAATATTGTTCATATAAGTTTAACTGCAGGACACAAGATGTCTCCTCCTACTTCACTGATAAGTCATTTATCAGTGTATGTGAACTGGATGCTCCAAGTTTCTACAATACACTTGTGTTAGCTGGTTGTAATGTCAAAAGATCCTGCTCAAATGTCCACGTCTTAAACTCAGATTTAAGGAGGGCACGGAGTAACTTTTCCCCTCTTCAGCAGATGAATTTAAAATGATATTAACCTTAACAAGCCTTAACAAACACACACAAACACACACACACACACACACACACACACACACACACACACACACACACACTCACACACACTCTTTACAGTTTAGTTAGGAGGAAGCCACAGAAAAATATCAGACAGTACTTCCTAAAAAAGGACGATCATTTCATGCAGTAAAAACCTGCTTGTGTATCATTGATAGGGAGCTGTATGCTGTGCTGCCTCTAACCACTAGAGAGTGATGTGGGCCAGTCACTAGTTTTGACCTTGCTTTCTGAGGTGGGGAGATTTTATTTTCCTTTTTGATGAGGGTGTAGGGGGCTGGCGGTTGTAATATTTTCACACCACCATAGGTGAAGTGAGGGTTCCAGTTTCGATTTGCATGCTGCACAACTTTGTTGCACTTATTTCACTACATGAGACTAGCATTTGCATTTGTGTTTGCATAATGGAGACAATAACAGCACACTCCTTGTTGCATGGTACACAAATAATCATTCATGGCTGCCTCATGCTTTAGAGTGATGATTTTTTAATACAAGCATACAGTACATTTGTAATTTTTTTTCCTGATCTGAATACAACAGTGTAGTATTGTATGTTAGCCTAGCATTAGCTCAACCTTAAGGCCGACCTACCAACTTTTTTTGCTCTTGAATGAGAAAGATTTCATTTTCTGTTTCACAAATACTGACAGAGACATTACAAATATGTCTGCTACCTGCAGGTAATACAGCGTACGTGTAAAGTGCAGTGTTGGTTACTGTAAAGTCAAACCTGTACAAACCCACACCCCATGTTGGCCTAGTTTACAGGAAGCCACAGCAAGCTAAACATAAATGTCAGACAATGCTCACAACATTGACACTGCCAGAGTGGTTCATAAGCAGATGAAAGATTGAATCCATTTTTGGGGAAGGGTTTGCATGATGTATAATCTACAGCAATGGTTCCCCAAACCATTTATGTCTACTTGCCACTTCTTGTCACTATTAATGGCCATAAGTTATAACCAGCAGTCTAACCAATATGTGATTCTTCCTTCACAGATTGTTTATTTTGCATATTTTTTAGAGACTTGAAGAGGTAGAAAACGCAAAGATTAGAGGAAAGTCTAATAATAAAGTAATAATATGTTTTTTCTTCTTCCTGATTTTGTTAATTTTTTACAAGTTTATTTGACAGGGACCACGTATAATGAACATACATTTCAATATTTGAAATCTGATGCAGCTAAAAGCTCATTTTCATCCCTGGGCAGGTGAACAATAATATTTCCATTTTATGTAATTTTAAACTTCTACTCCACTATTAAGCCAATGTTGTACTTTTTATTCCACTACATTAATTTGACAACTTTAGTTGTTAGTTACTTTGCAGATTCAGACTGTTAACACAAAATATAAATCAACTAATACATTTTGATGTATTATTATGGATTAAGAAACCTGGCAGTGCATAAAGTAGTTGACATTAGCGCCATCTTTACCAGCTGCAACACTGATATCATATATGTTATTATGAAATTACCCTTTTCTGCATAATGGGTGCTTTTACTTTTAGTACTTTATGTATATTTTGATGCCATGTACTTTGACTCAAGTCAAGTTTTGAATGCAGGACTTTTATTTGTATTTTATTCGTCATTTACTTAAGTGAAAATGGTAATACCACAGTGTAGAAATACTCTGTTACAAGTAAAAGTCCTGCGTTCAAAATCTTACGTAAGTAAAAGTACACAAGTATCAGCGTCAAAATATACTTAAAGTAGCAAAAATAAAAGTACTCATTATGCAGAATAATGTATATTATATTGGATTCTAATCATTGATAGATTAACGTACAAATCACAATATTACAGCTGGTAAAGGTGGAGCTGATTTTAACTATTTTATATACTACTGGGTAGTTTCATCTATAATAAAACATCAGCATTTATTTTTTGATTATATTTTGTATTAATAATCTGAATCTAAAATGTAACTAGTTACTTTAAAATAAATGTAGTGGAGCAAACAGTATAATATTTCCCTCTGCAATGTAGTGGAGTAGAAGTATAAAGTTGCATCAAATGGAATTGGTTAAGTAAAGTACAAGTACCTCAGAATTTTACTTTGTAAGTTACTTTCCACCACTGTATAATACTTATATACTTTTACTTTTAGTAAAGGATCATAGTAGGCTACTTCCTCCACCACGTAATTCTAGTCTTCCTTATTTCCAGAACTACAGTGATGGCCTCCAGGCCTGTAATAATACTATAAAATACAAGTACCTGCAAATTGTACTAAAGTAGCCTACAGTACTTGAGTAAATGCACTTAGTTACTTTCCACCTCTGTATGTATAATAATACAGTATAAATCTCTGAAAGGGGCCATTTTGCACAATGAATACTTGTACTTTTGTTACTTTAAGTACATTTTGCTGATAATACTTCTGTACTTTTGCTTGATAAAAATCACAGAGTAGTTTTACACTTAAATAAAAGATGGGAGTACTTCCACCACTGAGTATTACTACTTTTACTTTTGGTGAAGTGTCTGAGTTCTCTCAAGGAATGATAGCCTCCAGGCCTGGAATGTGTAAAGTAGTAGGCTACTTCCTCCACCACGTAATTCTAGTCCTCCTTATTTCCAGAACTACAGTGATGGCCTCCAGGCATGTAATAATACTATAAAATACAAGTACCTCAAAATTGTACTTAAGTACAGTACTTGAGGAAATACATAGTTACTTTCCACCACTGTATAATATGTATCATAATACAGTATAAACCTCTGAAAGGGGCCATTTTGCACAATGAGTACTTTTACTATTAATACTTGTAATACATTTTGCTGATAATAGTTAATACTATAGATAATACTTCTGTACTTTTACTTGAGAAAAATCACAGAGTATTTTTACACTGCAGTATTGCTACTTATACTTAAACAAAAGATCTGAGTGCTTCCTCCACCACTGAGTTTTACTACTTTTACTTTTAGTAAAGAATCTGAGTACTTCCTCCATCACATACTTGTAGTCCTCCTTCTCTCGAGGACTACAATGATGGCCTCTAATGCATAAAGTACAAGTACCTCAAAATTGTACATAAGTACAGTACTTGAGTAAATGCAGTTACTTTCTACCACTGTATAATATGTATCATAATACAGTATAAACATCTGAAAGGGGCCATTTTGCACAAGGGGTACTTTTACTTTTGATACTTGAAGTACATTTTGCTGATAATAGGCTACTTCTGTACTTTTACTTGAGAAAAATGACAGAATATACACTGTGGTATTTCTACTTATACTTAAATAAAAGATCTGAGTACTTCCTCCACCACTGAGTATTACTACTTTTACTTTTAGTAAATGATCGTAATACTTCCTCAACCATGTACTTGTAGTCCTCATACTCTCAAGGACTACAATGATGGATGACTACCCTAGGCCTGTAAAGTATAAAATAAGCTAAAAATACCTCCAAATTACAGCACTTGAGTAAATGCAATTAATTACTTTTCACCACTGTATAAAATGTATACTAATATAGTATAAACCTCTGAAAGGGGCCATTTTGCACAATGAGTACTTTTACTATTGATACTTAAATTCATTTTTCTGCTTATACTTCTGCACTTTTACTTTTAGTAAATTATCTTAATACTTCCTCCACCACTGAGTATTACTACTTTTACTTTTAGTAAATTATCTTAATACTTCCTCAACCATGTACTTGTAGTCCTCATTCTCTCAAGGACTACAATGATGGATGACTACCCTAGGCCTGTAAAGTATATAAAAATACCACTAAAAAAAAAGTATAAACCTCTGAAAGGGTCCGTTTTGCACAATGAGTACTTTTACTATTGATACTTTAAATTAATTTAAATTCTGCTTATACTTCTGCACTTTTACTTTTAGTAAATGATCTTAATACTTCCTCCACCATGTACTTGTAGTCCTCCTTCTCTCAAGGACTACAACGATGGACCCCAGGCCTGGAATGTATAAAGTACAAGTACCTCAAAATTGTACTTAAGTACAGTACTGGAGTTAATGCACTTATTTCATTTCTACCACCGTGTGTATGGTGTTTAATAATACAGTATACACCTCTAGTTTTATTTTTTATACTTTAAGTTAATTTTGTAGCTTATACTTCTTTCAAAGTATCAGAGTACTTCCTCCACCACGAACTTGTAGTCCTCCTTCTCTCAAGGACTACAATGATGGACCCTAGGCCTGAAAAGTATAAAATAGGCTAAAATACCTCCAAATTACAGCATTTAAGTAAATGCAATCAATTACTTTCCACCACTGTATGAAATGTATACTAATACAGTATAAACCTCTGAAAGGGGCCATTTTTCACAATGAGTACTTTTACTATTAATACTCTAAATTCATTTTTCTGCTTATACTTCTGCACT
>CAKAOI010030230.1:0-29262 GCA_916701655.1 Sebastiscus albofasciatus | reverse complement strand
AGTGAGGAGCTAAGAAATGATTGCAAATAGTTCCCAGTGTGAGTTTATATTTTATATGTTTAGTTCCCAGTTCATCAGACAACATCCGAAGACATTTGTTGACTTTCTGTATTTCTACACCATATTTCCTCATAAGGAGATAATAACCAAGAACAACACAGATGTCATCACATTGACATTCTGACATTTGACAATATATAAACATGAATTGTAAACTACTGTTGCTACTGTATGATGTAGCTATAGTTTCCACAATGACAGAAAAGAGGCGGTATGTGGTAAAGATTGGAGCATAAAGAAAGAGATTTTGATATTAAAAAAATGTATAACATCAAAGGTTAAACTAGGACTTCTAGGGCTCTCAATAGGAGGGATTTGAGGTTAGTACACAGACTCAATAGTAAATATTTCAACTTTACATTTTCTGAAAGTAGAAGAATAAAAGATATCCCACCTGTCACCATGACAAGTAACTCAGGCTTCTTCTCTTATTATTTTTTCTTATTATTATATATTCACCCTATCCTGTTTTCATACGTGTTGTGCAATTCTCACAAAAATAAATACATATTTTTAAAAAAAATAAAATATATATATTTTTTCCATATATAAGCTCCTGTTTCTATTGAATTACTTAAAAACATCCTGCATAATGGTTGTAAATTATTTGGATTATTGAGGTTATTATTAGTATTATTATTAGTAGTATTATTATTGTATTATTTACATTGAAAAACATTACATTAATTTGTCAGAAAGTTAGTTTGATGTCTGGTTTATTGGCTCCATATGCCTCATGGAGACAGTGATGTATGCTGATGGAAGGTGATTATTTCTCCTGGTGGATGCGGTGGTGCGCTCCTGTCACTGTTCGGTGTTGTGTTGTTGAGCACCTGGTTGGTACCGGGTGGGTCGTGCGTGTATTGTGTGTGTATTGTGTGTGTGTGTGTGTGTGTGTGTGTGTGTGTGTGTGTGTGTGTGTTTGAGCTATACAGCTTCATTATGTCGACAGCAACACAAGCCTCATTTATAACGCGACATGCTGCATTGACTGGACGCAAATGGCCTTCTTCCCACGGCCACGGCCCGCGCTGCAGCCTTCCACCGCGCGCACCGCTATCCACAGACGCGCGGTGCGCGCGCACCCGGCCTTTGCGCTGCTAAAGGGCCATTTTCCCCCCAGAGCAGAACAAAGTGAGTCCTCTGACTGAATGGGCTGAATAGATGTGTACTTATAGAGCCCGGACCTGGTGGGTAGTCTCCTTTCGGTGTACCGAGGAGCGTTAACACGTCGCGTGAGGTGTCAGGGGAGGCGCGCGCGCTCCAGGGCCCACCACTGTGCTTTTATTTGTTAACCAGTTCTCCCAATCAAACCCGCACTGGCTGGCACAAAGTGGCGCATCGACCACTCTACTGGTGCTGCAAGGTCTTTATGGCTGCGGCGCTGCCCACTTACTGCTGAATGGATGACCGAGCTGAGGGCTCTTCTGCGGGTCACCAGGCAACGTGTTGCGGGTTCCCTCCGCACTCTGCGTGATGGGGGTCAATGAAGATAGTTGTATTAATTACATGTCATACATGAAGCTCTCATTCTAACTAAAGGTACTGAAGCACTTTTGCTTTTTGCTTTATTTCATGTCCTTCCACTTCCAAACTTTCTGTTATGTGTTAAATGTGTTTAATTCAATTTTAATTAACTATTAAACATAAGTTGAAAAATATATAAAATATATAAGATAGTATATGTTAATAATGTATTATTATTATTATTATTATTATTATATGCTAAAATATGTTTATCACACAAGCAAATGTAAAAGCAAAATTATAATGTCAGGCATAAAATAGTGCAGTTAAAATAAATCTATAAATAAGTAAATATGAAATAGTAATGTAAATGTAAATTTGTAATTTAGTTAATGACAGTGACAGTGGGAAAACTGAATGTAAACAGGATGTAGTATGTAATAATGACAAGTACTAAAATATATTTATACAGAGGTGTAAACAGGAATGTAGTATTGTATAGAGAAGTAATAAATATATACACACAGAGGTGTCACAGTTTGTAAAACAGAATAGTATAAGGTAAATAAAGGTAAAGTGACGCTAACCACACCACCACCATGCTGCACAGACTGAGGGAGTCCATTGATATCTTCTATAATATTTACTGTAACATGAATGTTTATTTTGTGGAAACCTTTAGGTTTAATCACTCCACCACGTCTACTATATTTTAAACTTTAGATATAGCCTGTAACATGCCTTAATACGGGCACTCTCTTCGTTGTAGTCCGAATGCTGAGAGGTCTAAAATACAGTCATTCACAAAAGAATAAAATTAGTGAGAATTTATTTATTTTTTTCAAATAAACTTATATGACTACTAGCAAGAAAAAGACAGTGTCATAACGATGTAAATAAAATAATGAGATCTTCACTTCGTCATTTATTTCATTCAAACCTGTCAGAGAAAACATTTGAGGCTGTGTTAAAAAAAAGTGTGAACTCTAAATTGACTGATTTGTCTTTGTCTTTGAGTCTGGTGTAGAGAGGAGTCCGTGTCAGAGCAGAGTAGAGATGTTAGTTAGTTCAGACCCAGACATTGGATGGAGAGGGGTTGGGGCGGGTGGGAGGGGGCAGTGGGCGGTGCGTTCTGGGGGATTATCTCTAGGTGCGCCTCGCGGACAGAACTCTGATTGGTTGGCACTCCTGGCCAGCGGCACGCGACTATGGATGTCGCTATAAAGAATCCTCGCGTGCCGGTCCTTCAGCTAAAAACTAACTGTTGACCGCGAGCAGCTCAGCAAGAAAGAAGAAGAAGAAAAAGAAGAAGAAGAAGAAGAAGAGGAAGAGGAGACTCATTGTTACCGCGACAACAGAGAGAGACGCAGCGCGCGCACTGAGAGATGGACAGCGTGCTGGACCCGTTCTCTGGACTCGACTCTTTCTCCTCCCCTCCTTACTTCGACGATGACGAGTTCTTCACGGACCAGTCCTCCAGAGACGGACACTTGGACACTGAGGACTTTCTGGATGACGACGTGGACTTCCTCACCAGTCACTTCCAAGACTACTACACTAAAGAGGGCGGCGGCCGAGCAGCTGGAGATGGAGATGCAGATGGAGACTACGACATGGGCGACCTGTCCTTCTCCTCCTCGTCCTCCACCTTTTCCTACGGCTGCGCTGACAGCCTGTCCCCGCAGATGGGCCACCACGGCGGGCCGATGCTGAAGCGCAGGAGGAGGATGAGGTCGGACATGGAGATGCAGCAGCTGCGGCAGGCGGCCAACGTGCGGGAGCGGCGCAGGATGCAGTCCATCAACGACGCGTTCGAGGGGCTGCGATCACACATCCCCACGCTGCCCTACGAGAAGAGGCTGTCCAAGGTGGACACGCTGCGGCTCGCCATCGGATACATCAACTTCCTCGCTGAGCTCGTGCAGTCCGATCTGCCTATCAGGAACTCCAGCAGCGAGACTCACGCGCAACCCAAGAAGGTCATCATCTGCCACAGAGGAACAAGTAGGTCCATTTAATAATTAAAGCTAATTCAGCTTTTAATAATAAACCTTTTATTATAATAAACCTGACATTAGAGTGAGTGAGAATAAACCTTTTATTATAATAAACCTGACATTAGAGTGGGTGAGAATAAACCTTTTATTATAATAAACCTGATATTAGAGTGGGTGAGAATAAACTTTTTATTATAATAAACCTAACATTAGAGTGGGTGAGAATAAACCTTTTATTATGATAAACCTGACATTAACTCTTGCTGTGTTCTGTCCTCAGGGTCTCCATCTCCCAGTGATCCGGACTACGGTCTGCCTCCCCTGGCCGGTCACTCTCTGTCCTGGTCGGATGAAAAGCAGCTCCGGGAGCAGAACATCATCCGCACCGCAAAGGTCTGGACACCGGAGGACCCCCGGAAACTGCACAACAAACCGGGCCTGACGGACATTGAGAACGAACCTCCGTTCGGCCTGGTGGCCTGAGGAACAGAGACACCAGAGTGTCTCCGTGCTCGACCCGTAAAGACGCACATTGTGAATGTGAAGACTATGTTAATGTTAATGTGAACACCATGTGAGCTACTGTACAGTCAGTCCCCGATATTGTATTCAATGTTGTAAATAGTTTTATCATGTTGATAATTTTATTTTTTGTAATTCAGGCAACTGGCAATCATGTATTTATTATTATTTTTTTCACAAGTGATAATATATGTTTTAATTTAATTGCAATGGATGAGAGAAAAACATATTTTTTATATTGTTGTACAATGATTTATATTTATATTCAATCTGCAAATAAAAGCACTTACTGATCAACAACTTTCATTTTTCTCATATTTTTTATTGTTGTTATTTGGTCAAATATGAGATAAGATGTTCAGCAGAGCAGCCAGTTTCATTTACATGATTGTGAAATGTAAACACATGCTGAGCTTGATGATTCATTATTGATATTGGAAATAATAGTTCGACAGACAGAAAGGTTCACGTGTTGGAAACTTCCCAGTAAGTTGGAGATTTAAGAAGTAACAAACTCCACCATGAAGTCCACGCGATGTGGAAACTAGACGTTTTAGTCTAAAGATGGTTTTAATGGAGATACAGGCTCTTTCATTCAGAAACTTAACATCAACTTACACAAGTGGCATCTCTGTTGCGTGTTTGTGTGCTTATTATAAGCCTGAGGAGATCAGATCAATGTTGGACCTTCAAATAATAATTGGACTGCGGGTGGAAATTAGCAAATAGCTAAATCTGGCATAAATCATCTATTTTTTTATTGATATTTGTGTCCAACTTTTTGTTATCACGTGTATAACGTATATAATTTCTTAGGACATTTTCATATTGTAAACACTCCCCTATCCACCCACCCTATACATCTGTCCTCTGGCCTTCTTCCAACTAAGACTAAGAGTGACTCCATGACTAAATAAATGATAGAAACAATACAGATACGCAGCAGTACAGTACAAAGAGGTAGGTTTGTCAGGAAATATAAATAAATAAATAAAAATAAATAAATAGATAAATAAAATAAAATAAGAAAAACAATTATTTATGAGTTAACATTTGCTGTGCTGTGTGTGATGTGAGATCAGTTCTTGGATTTGATTGTTTTCAGGAACAAGTCTTGACGTCCTGAATTAGAATGAGAAATTATTGATTTATTAATCCCCAGGCGGAAATTGTTACAGCTGCTCAACATAAAGAAATGTGAGAAAATAGAAATAAAGTAAGTAACATGTAAAATAATGCTACAATATTGTAGTATAAACACAATATATGTAAAGAAATATAATTAAGTAATACAATTTGATTATAATAACAAATGTGAAAATATGTACAAATATTTGCATTAAGACGTTCCTGAGACTATAGAGATATATATATCAGGGATAATACTCAACGTCCATCCACAGGGTTGGCTCTTGGTCAAGGAGACATTAAACAGTTAACTTACAGATATGATCTTCCCCCATAGATGCTTAACCATGAGTCATAAATCATCTCTTCTCGTTTTCACATTAATGTTTTTATGCATTGTCCTTGTTTGATAAAGACTAATAATAATTCATGTCCATAGAAATACACATGTGATTGCTGGACTGTGACTGAATGAAGCAGTCACATAGTCTGACTGAGTGAGTGAGAATTAGCGTGAGGGATAGCCGACAGTTAACCCAAACTAATACAGCCCAATATTGTGACATAAATATGCTAATGAGATGCTAATGAGCTGCCACTGTATACCCACAACAGCTGAAGGTGTTTAAGGCGCAGGCGGGCGTGCAGCAGGATGGTGTGGAGCTGTTGAATGCTGCTCTGTGCTGCCAGGTGCTGCAGGGACACATTTTCCCGTGGTAGCGGAATCCCTCCAACATGTGTCCCCATGCACGTCCTCATGCACGCCCCCACCACCGGCACACCGGGGCATATATGAACCGCGAGGCCACCGAAAAGCTGCAAACACGAGGCTGAGGCGACATGCAAAGCACTGCTGCAAGGACTGGGAGAGTTTGGATTTTAAAAAAGCTCCAGCACAACAGGTGGGCTCGCTCATATTTCTATTCATCATAACTTTTATCAGATTATCATTGTGTATTTTACAGACAAAATTCTGGTATTTAATTTATTTTTAGGATGCCATTCTGCTTTTTAATCTCAAGGTTGGGAGCTACATCTCTCTCTCTCTCTCTCTCTCTCTCTCTCTCTCTCTCTCTCTCTCTCTCAGGAAATGTTCAATAATTTCCCACCATAAAGACCCAATCTAATTGGTTCAAAGAGGGTACTCAGTGCAGGATGTTGCATCTTGATTGTGAGTTCAGCTCAAGATGATTCATCCAGAAATGCATTCAAGTCCCAAATATACAGAGCATTTATACTTTAGGAAGTATAAATGCTCTTTCTCTCTCTCTCTCTCTCTCTCTCTCTCTCTGTCTCTCTCTCTCTCTCTCTCTCTCTCTCTCTCTCCATCAGGTCCTGTGTGAGTCTCCTCTGCGCTCCTGAAGCGCGACCGGAGCATGTAATCCTATTACAGCCATTGGAAAGTCAGATGTTAGTGAGTCAATGCTGGGCAACTTCATCTCTTTGGCAGGAGGGCCGCTTCCACTGTGGCTAACTCAGAGTTAAAACAGTGGTATCATTGTAGTTTGTAGTTGCTCGCACCTTAACGCCTTTGTGTGCCGGTGATGTGTTGATGTGTGCGCAGCGCAGAGCGCCTCTCTTTGGTTTCTTTGGTGCGCTCGCAGCCAAGCGGAAGCGACAGGCTGAAATACTCCGGCTATCTTGTCACTCCGACTACGGGCCTTGGCACGGCTTTAAAGGACCTGAGCGTTTAACTGTCTGACAGGTTTTATTTCCTTCAGTTTCTCTCAGAGAGCCACGCCAAGCGGCCGTTTGGTTGAGAAAGACTCGAAGCTGATTTACCAGATAGACAGGCTGCGCGCTCTCTACCTACAGGCTGGCCGAACCTAACCAAACACACTTTTATATTATAGTATATAAAGTATTATATGTGCTTTTTAAATTATATTATATTATATTTTAATATTTCTGGGATTAATCTCAACATTCTGGGAATAAATTCATATTCCTTAATTATATAATAATTAATAATACTATATAAAATATATTTCTTCTTCTATTTCTTAAAGTAGCAAGTCTGTGGGGGGGAAAAAATCTGATTACCGCCTGATTTCTGATATTAAAATCTGAATTCAGTCGTCTTCCAGACAGAAGAAAAAAATAAAAAGTATGTTTGAAATTCGGACATTCAAAGTCCCACAATTCTGAGGAGAAATCAGCAGTAACCTCCTGCAAACAGGTGGAACTCATGTCACATTAAGTTTATTCATTTAAATAAATAAATAAAATGCAATTCCAGTCTGTAAATGTGCGTAACTTAACGGTCTTTCTCATCATTGCTTTTGCCAACACTTTATTTTACTTTATGTTTCAGATCCACTACATCTATCTGATGGCTGCTGTCAGTCTGTCATAAAATCACGATGCATTCCTGTAGATTATAATTAGATTATAATTGTAAACACACACTAACACTGAAAGAGACAATAAATAGGCGTCTTTGTCTTTAATAGGTTTGTCTCACTATAGATTTACTCACCTGTAAGTCATATATACATCAGGACTCCTCTGTGCCACCTGATGACACACTGTTGATATTTTACTTTGTGGGCTTTTTTTTCACCAACAGCACTTTCCTTTAGCGAGCAGGATCGATCAAATCAATTGCATTAAACGTAAATCGGTTGTATCTACAATTTGACTACTTAAACAGCTCAAAGGCTACTTAAATCTACCATAAATGAGGTTTTACAACATCTGTTAATTAAGGATCACTCGGCTTCTTCAACCCTTAATATCCATGATGTTACCTGAATTATTATAATATGAAACGTTTTAAGAGTTCCAAGCATCATTAATATGTTCCCTGGAGTTCCAGGTATTACTATAATAAAAATAGTAATAATAAAATCAGCAACCCCCACATCCTCCCAGCTCACCATCAGGGACTAAATACCAGGGAGAATATCACAGAGACATTTGTTGCTTTTCATCGTGTTTCTCTGTGCGGTGATTCAAGGTCATTTGATGTCTAAACAGCAGGAGGATGCAGATATTGGCACTTTTACGCACCGGTGGCTGAATGAATGCTGGTTTGTGCCTGACTGAAAACTGAATCAACAAGTAATAAAACAATACAATAAAATAGGGGCAACGAGGTTTATAAGTTGTGCAATGAAAAGCATCAGTGAAGGTGTGAAGATTTAGCTAACCAGCTTTTGACTGATCCATTAATGAGGAGAGAGTTAAGAGGTTGTATCGCCTCTAATGCTGTCAAATCCGCTTTGAGCCCCTTATGGTAGCGCGCCTGGATGAGACGCCTAACAACGAATGGATGTCGAGATTATCTCGCTTCTGAAACACAGCCCCTGGAGTCAGGATTAATATACCTCTGACTCCCTTTTTTGCCTCCCTCCTGCCCAACATGGCATCAGTGTGCCAGCTGTGAGGCTGACCCACCCGGATTCTCAGCTCAGTGCCATGCGGATTGTCTCTGCAGGGTGCAGCAGGCGGTGGAAACCAAACATGCTGTGGTTGCACACTGACAGAGCAGAGCAGGGAGCAGAGGGAGATGTGTGTCTGGGAGTCTGGGAGGGAGGGGAGCTCTAGCTGGGATCACTCTCCTTCCCTCCTTTGCTCTTTTCTTTCAGACGTGACCTTCCAATCTAAATTACATCTTTATGAGCGCTTTCCCTGTCCCCGCTGGAAATAGATCTCGTTCTCCAGCGGGATGCACCTGGTAGTTCAAACTTTGTCTCTTTTCATGTCCTTATGCCGGAGTCCCTGGACAGCAGCTGCCTAAAAGCAAGCAAAGAGAGAGAGAGGCCCTTGCAGTGTCTTCGAGACGGGTTGGCACAGTTTTCCAGCGTCTTTAATGTTCCATCAGGCCTTTTGTCCACGATACAATATGGCAACTGTAAAGCATGTGACGTTTTTGCAATAATAAAACACATTTTCAATGATGTGACACCGGGCTGAAAGCGCAGCAGCGCGAGCCAGCCAGGCTAAAACGTGTCCCCGGGTTTGTTTTGTGCGCCCCCCAGCCAATTAACAGCGAGCTCTTTTCGCTGCGCCTTGATAAGCCAATTAAATTTATGTCTTCTATTTTTTTTTTTTCAAGGAGAGAAAGGAGTCGGGGGTTTTGGTGTGTTCTCCTCCTCGGAACAGAGATTGTTTCTTGCCATCACCTGTTGCTTTTCTCCACAAGAGAGCAAACTAGTCCCCATACGGCTCTCACCATCCGTCTCCATTGTTTCCCGCGTTGATCACTCATTACCGGGATTTAACAAATCCTTTATTAGATCTGTTTTGTGTCATATTTTTATCGGCAAGATTAAGCAGATGCTGCGATTGTAACATCCGAACTGTAGGGGCTACTCAAGGCTGAAAGAGAGACAGGCACTCGGGAGGGAGAGAGAGAGAAAAGCTTTGGGCACATCTTCAGAGGAATAAAACATTTAGGAGCCATAAACAGACTTCAACCTGCTCTATTTCAGCCTTTGTGTTGTTTGTGAATAATTAATGTTAATAGGGACAGGTTTGTATACTTTGAATGCGGGACCACAGGTGCGGAGTGACAGGATGAATAACCGGCCCTGATTTTTGCCAAAGCTCGAGGGCTCTTGTCCGGGGTCTCCAAGCTGATGGAAAATATTGTCATGTCTTTGATTCGCAGCATTACTTTCACCGAGGACAAAGCCGGGTGATGAAAAGCTTATGTTGGAGTGAAACGGGCGATGACGGTGGCCGCTTCAGACTCCTGTAAAGAAAGAGAAAAGGGGGCGAGTCAATGGCAATGCGCGCTTCTGGTTTTGTGCGCAAGTGCTCCATCTAACTCAAATAAAGGAGCCTTTCCAACTTTTAAAGGACCACTTTTTGCCTTTAATAAAGGCTGGACGGCTGTAGCCATTAAGCATATGGTAAGGCGCTGGTCTTTTGTCCCCCTGAAGCCCCTTGAGATACTAACTTGTGTTCTTTTCCGGGATATTTAACTTCTCAAAAGCTCCAACTTTATGCGCATGCAGGCAACAAGTGGCTCGCGGGGCGCACGAGCAGATTTCCCCCCATTGAGGCTAAAACAGAAGAATTATAATCAGAGGAGGAGTTTATTCCTTTAGGACACGCACTGTCGTACATTTTAGGGAAATTACTTTATATTTTTTAACGTGGAAAGAGTTGCGTTACCTTGGATGTGTTCCAAAGGACTAGTCTTTTGGCGCACGCATATCCATGACAACGCATGGACACACCGGGACTTAAGCGAGTGCGCATGGAGTCAGTTATAGCTGTAGAATAAAACAAGATAATTTTTTATTAAATTTCTTATTTTTTTTTGCACCCCCCTTCATGATAAATTGTCAAATTGTTAAATAATAAAAAAAATATAATTCGTCAGGCGTCACTGTAGTGCTGAATTTCAATGTGGATGTAAGCGACAGAGGATGCCTGAGAATATGTCAAATAATAATTTGACCAAGCAACTTCCCATAGAAACGACATTATTTCTATTAATTCTGATTTTGGGTGCCGTGCGTTCATGCGTAAAAGTCGATGTTTCCAGTTTTTCCTCACTGCGTAATGGTGCATCAGCCGCGCGCTCTGGATAACGCACCTACAGTTGGCTGCGTCTCATTCCTCCAGGAGACATGAGATGCGGACAAATAGGACCAGCTGTTTGTCCCGAGCAGGACTTTAAGAGGACGTCTCGAATAACCTGATGAAAAATGCATCCACATGAACATTTACAACACAGATCCATCATAACAATGTCCAACAGTTCAATATAGGAGACACAAAGTGGGATGTGACGAGAAAATTTGCATAATGCGCACAGCAGGTTAAATTACATTTTTAACACAGAATATTGAAATAAAACATATTGCTGCAGGCTGTTATTGGAGTATTGGAAGTAAAATGTGTCTCAGTCTGGTGCATCGACGTGTTGAAAACGAGACAACTTTTTGTACAAATAATGTTTGCTGTTTCTGGGAACGTATACAGACGTTGTCTTTCAGAATCAGAATCAGAATCAGAATCAGAATGGTGTTTATTGCCAGGTGTAAGAGGTATACACGAGGAATTTGCTTTGGTTTTGTTGGTGCAAGTAAACAAAAGAATAGATAAAAACGTTAGAATAAAATAAGAATAATATTTATAAAATTGGTCTGATTAGAAAAAAAAGTTGTGTTTGTGGTGCATGCGTGTGTGTGTGTGTGTGTGTGTGTGTGTGTGTGTGTGTGTGTGTGTGTGTGTGTGTGTGTGTGTGTGTGTGACGGAGCCAGCTGGCCGCCTCTGGCCTCTGTAAAACCCCCCTGGTGGACGGAACACGGCGGGCTGACCTCCGCGCCTCCGGACTGGAGATGCGCCTTTGAATGAATTAGCCATAAAGACGTCTCGCTATGATCATTGTTGCGCCTGAAAGCCGGGTGGATATGAGAGGCATTGTGCACAGCTTTTGCGTGCCCCCATCATGAAATATTACAGTCTATTCACGAAGGAAGCTCCATTGAAAAGATATGGAAATGAAGCAGACTGGGCTGCTGATGAGACCAGAGCAAAAAAACAAAAAAGCAATAAATACATAAATATAATAAATAAATATTGCATTTTTGCTTCTTCAATGAGAAGAAAGGCTCCGTGGCAGCCAGTACCTTCCCTGCCTTTACCAAGTATCAGATGAACAACACTCGTACTTGTGTTGAAAATGAGATTGACACCTTTCAACCTTGCACAGATTATTTATTATTATATATATATTTTATTGTGCAACATAAAGCAGGTTTAGTTTGATCTATCTGTTAATAATTTTCATGGATAATTACACAAGACGTTGTGGCACATGAGTTGTTTCTGAATGTTAGTTGTACATGTTTTATAATGTGTATTATGTTTTTAATTTCCTTAATTTATGTACAAAATAATGGTTGTTATAAGGTGTAGGTGGATGTCTCATACAAAATTCCTTAAGAAATCTGTATTTTTTCCTGCATTTTCTTTTTTTTTAACTCTATAAAAAACAAAATCCCTGAATAACTCAAACACAAAAAGTGATAAATTACAAATATGCAAATTTCAGTCACGGCCGTTTGTACGTGTGCGTCTCCATCCATCTCTGCTGATCCCCGTCGTGCGCTAGAGGACACTCAGACCGGGGCTCTTTTGTTCTCCTCCAGCTCTGACTTCAGCCTCCAGGGAAAGGAAAAGTTCTTTTTTTTTAAAACTTTTTATCCCCCCATCATCCACCCCCCATGCCCATCCCCTGCTCTGTCAGTTGCCAGGATTCAGAGGTGTTAAAGCATGCATCATTTTTCACCAGCTCTGTTCTGATATGGAACAAAAAGCGGCTGCTCTGGAGAACAGCCTCTCCGCTTGTTCGCTGGCTTGAACTTCACTGACGTCCGACTGCTCTCTTTTCCTCCGTCTGAACGCGGCGCAGCGGGGATGGATTTGCAAGACAAATGCAGCTGTGTGTGCGCGAGGGAGTCAAGTGGCACAAAAAGGCCGTTTCAGTCAGCCGATGGGGATGGAGAGAGTCAGCATTATGCGCACGTCAAATCAATCAAAAACAAAAGGCCTGCATGCGGAAAATGCTGCGTTTATGGAGCTGAAAATGGGCAGCTTATGTTTTGGTCAGATTGTGAAAGACTGCAGAGCAAAGTCTCTGTTGGTGTGTGGTGCATGGTGAATACTGGAAAGACCTGTAGACTTGTCACTTTGTGAATGTTTTTCATTCAGAATAAACCAGATTCAGCCTCCTGCTCTTTAAAAAAGCCACACAAAGAATATCTCAGCAAGTCAAGTGTCAACAAATGGTGATTCTCCAGAGACACTTGAAGCTGAGGACAGTATTTTATTATCTATTTATTTTTCAGTTATGTATTTTCTAGGGCTGTAAATCGATAAAAAATTGTTCAATCGCATGATTGTCCATTAATCTGAATTAATCACACATTTTTTATCTGTTCAAATGTACCTTAAAGGGAGATTTGTCAAGTATTTAATAATCTTATCAACATGAGAGTGGACAAATATGCTGTTTTATGCCAATGTATATTTATTATTGAAAATGCACATACATACCCATAGAACCTATTTTCATTCACATATCTTGAGGTCAGAGGTCAAGGGATCCCTTTGAAAATGGCCATGGCAGTTTTTTCTCGACAAAATTTAGCGTAAGTTTGGAGCGTTATTGAGCCTCTTTCATGACAAGTATGACATGGTTGGTACCAGTGGATTCATTAGGTTTTATAGTTTCATATGATACCAGGATCTTCACTCTAGCTTTAAAACCGCTAGACCGCTACAACCTAAAAATCACAGGTAATGCGTTAAAGAAATTCGTGGCATTAAAATGAATTTGTGTTATTAATTTTGACAGTCCAAGTATTTTATAGAAAATGAGAAAACACTGAGAAGACAATTTATTTATTATTTTCAGAAATCTAGGACATTTGTCAAAATGTATTTGTAATTGATTTGTTTTTTGCATGTAGGCTAAATTAATGTGCAGAATAATGGTAAGAGTAATGGTCATCATACCTTTGACTCAACTCTAAGGATGTGGTAATGATAGACTGAATAACACAAATGTTTCAGCTGAGTTAGAACATATTCTTTTTTTGTCTTGCAGATCCCTATGAAATTGTATTTTAATGTTGTATTCTGCCAGCACTGGTCCGCTCACTGAAAGCAAATTAGAGCTCAGAGTCTCAGTCAAGGATGCTTTCACATGTGGACTAGAAGAACCGGGCTCAACCCTCAGGATAACACACACACCACTCTGTGCACTCATACTGGGGAGAAATGATTCATTTTGCCCCCAGCATCATTTGCACTATTGTGTCCTTTGCTAAAATCTGATTATATAACCACAATGGAAGTGTGGAAACAATGTAAAACACAATGACACCACAGACAGAAGTGTGTCCATGAGTCTGTTGTGCTATGAGGCTTCCAGTTTTAGAGCTAGAGTGAAGATACTGGCATCATTTTAAACTAGAAAACCTGAGGAATCCATTGGTAACAACCATGTCATTCTAGCGTTTCGCAAAACAGGCTAAATAACGCTCCAAACGTAATATTTTGGCGAGTAAAAACTGGCATGGCCATTTTCAAAGGGGTCCCTTGACCTCTGACCTCCAGATATGTGAATGTAAATGGGTTCTACAGGTACCCACGAGTCTCCCCCTTACAGACATGCCCACTTTATGATAATCACATGCAGGTCATAGTCAATAGTCATAGTCAATTCAGCACACTGACACACTGACAGCTGTTGTTGCCTGTTGGTCTGCAGTTTGCCATGTTATGATTTGAATATATTTGTTATGCTAAATGCAGTACCTGTGAGGGTTTCTGGACAATATTTGACATTGTTTTGTGTTGTTAATTGATTTCCAATAATAAATGTATACATACATTTGCATAAAGAAGCATATTTGCCCACTCCCATGTTGATAAGAGTATTACATACTTTACAAATCTCCCTTTAAGGTACATTTTGAACAGATAAGAAATGTGTAATTAATTTGCGATTAATCATGATTAACTATAGACAATCACGCGATTAATTGCAATTAAATATTTGAATTGATCGACAGCCATTCCAATAAGATTTTGTAATATTTTTGTCCAGCTGCTAACTAAATTTAATGAGGATTAACACTTTGGTCAGACAAGAATAAAGATACAATTTTAGACTGACTGCCCTTGCAACATGTACCATGGATGAACAGCATTTGTTAAACTGTTTTCAGTGAAAATGGAAAAGTGCCATAAAGATAAGGAAGTCTCACAAAATGTAAATAATCAAGTAAATATGTGCTTGGTTGTGACATATTTCCCACATGTGTAGTGATGACATTGGTGTAGGCGTAATAGCAGGTATAACACATGTTGTCGTTGTCATTAGGTCTAACAGTCCCTTCCTCTCTCCTGCAGCTGATCCCCAGCCGGCTGCTGTAAGTCAGAGCTCCCAGTGGCTGGTGGCCAGTGCTGATGACTGGGAAAGCTTCCAGCCTCAGAGGGACTGTGATTAACCCAGGAGCGGTCAAACTCGGCAGGAAGCCCTTCTGCAACCAGCCACAGCTATTTATCCACTTTCCAATGAAACCAATTACTTTTACAGCGAGCCTCGGCGGCGACACTATATGTGTTGTTCTTGCAGACCAATAGAGTATGGCTGTGAAAGGAGAGGCAGACGTGAAGTAGGAAACCCTCCGGAGCTGCTTCAACAGGCTGTAAAATATATACCTAGAGTCAGTATCCATGGAGACACACTGATGTGTGGGAGCAGCCTGAAGGACGCACAAAGCCTTTTATAAAACTCAGTATTATTATTATGACTTGTCTTCTGATATCAAAGCGGTTTTAGAGTTGTCAACCAAGAATGAATAAAAATTGAAAAATAAATCCAGTTTACACCTTTTAATTTTCACATTGTGCTTACTGGTTCTAAGACTGTAAAGCATTAAAATGAGCTCATCTTTTTTTTTTTTTTTAGATTTTTGAGTGTTTTTATTTAGTTAAAAAGCATCTTAATATTGGGAATTCATCTTTTAATCCATTTGCAAAAAGTCGCATATTACTGAAGAGTTACTAAAGAACACATTTTTAAATGTGTTCCGCCCACCTTCCTAGCATCCACTGGTCTCCATCCATTTCCTGTTCATTTCACTAGAGTATGAAAATGATGCAGAAACTTGTTTTGGGGGGAAAGGTAAACCCTCACTGTGAATATGGTGTTGTCAAAGTGACAGTGGTCATGCAGCTAAAGATGCAGAATTATTCGGAGAGCACATTTATTTGAAATGCAATATCCACACCTTCATTTCTGCCTTGATAAAGGACACACTGAACGCCGCCATTCTCACTCCCAACTCGTCAAATACGACAGCTTGGACAGCAACTCTACGTGTCAAACTATGACTTTGGTTAGTCCTGATTGACCAGAGTCACACAATAACGCAAACAAACTAACCAATCTAGGCAGCGGTCGACCAGCAACTCCCGTGTTCTGTGAGGTATATTACAGTTTTTTTCAATGGAGTCTGGTGGCTTTGAAGAGAGCGATATCACGGCTTCAGTTACCCGTTAGAAAGGGCTGTCTGATGGTGAGGTAAGCGGTGAAAATAAATTTAGGTGGGCCTTGTTTTTAGGTGTCTAAAATGTGTTTTGCTGCTGCCCCCGTCCACAGCAGTACATCACTTTGCTCCCGTGCTGGTACTCCTGTCTGTTCCTCCAAACTCCATCTACTGCAGGTAATACACTGCCCTCATACAACACTACTTCAAAACACCTGAACTATCCCGTTAATGTGTAAAAAGGGTGGATTGCCCCAGCAAGTCCAACACAAATGCCTCATGAATGTGTCACTTTTATTAGTCTCTTATACAAGAACCAAATATTTGGTATATGAAATGGGAATATGATAATAAAGTTCACAAAAGTCTGCTTGATACGCAGTAGCATTTTCCGTTACTGCCACAGGAGAATCCACACCGGAAGAGATCAAATACAACTCAAATAAGCTGAAAGAAAATGTAATGCAGCCATTGTTAATGCAGATTTGAGTGCTGACAAAACTGTGAGTAGAAGGCTTCAGAAAGATGTTTCTCAGAGTTCACAAGTCAAAAGTCAAAAGAGTGCTGTTTGTTGAGATGCCATCATGTTGTGCTGAGAGCTGGAGTAGGAGGCATCTGTCTAATAAATGTCAAGTAAAATGTTGTTATTAGGTTACTAGTTGTAAGTAGTGTAGTAAGCAGAGGAGGAGGGCAGCTGGATCAGCTAATAAAGCAGTCATATCCCCAATCAGAGGCCGGCCTAATTGACAGCCACATGAAGTGGGAACAGCTAATTGATTATAGGCTTGTCGAATTCCAACGCACTGGGGGACTGATGGGAAATGGACTGAGGGAATTTTTGGATCTGACCATGTGTGTGTGTGTGTGTGAGTGTGTGTTCACTTGAATTTCTGTTTTTAAGGGAAACACATTGGAGGGTATTTTCTTGGAAGTGAGCTCCTTTCTGCCAGTTCTTTAAGGAGCCATAAATAAACCAAATTGTTGTTTGTGTCTTGACAGTTTTTATTGGAAAAGTCCTCCAACACAGCAGGGGGGCCCTCCGACTTCCCTCCACCGAGGCTGCATCCGATTAAAGAAGTGAGGGATTGTTTCGTTTTTAGCTTCTCCTTTTCTAAACTGGGCTAAATGTAAAGAAAAGGTCTGCATCATGCCCTCCTCCCATGCCCCTCATTATGTGTCTGTGATAGAGACAATTCATTTAAAGAGCCCTGGTGGCATTCCTCTGTGTTTTGTGTACCACAAAGGCACTAAAGCTACAGGTTAGTCTTCAGTCTACCAGTCAAGCATGCACTGGCAGCAGTAGCACAGGAACACAGTAGAGAACTTACTATTCAGTATACCAGTTACCAGCTCTGCTCTTATAAGTTCAAATGGGTTCATATTGACCATTCACTCAGCTGGAGAACCCATGTTGAAAGTCTCTGCAACAGCAGATGTATGTTTTACGCAGACTTAAAGTCTTTGCACACCAAGTCCGTATTTTTTGTATGCATTTTTTTAATCCGTCATCTGATGAAAAGCGTTAGGTACAGAAACCTTGCACACTAACTTGCACCTTATATCCATTTTTTTGCAACACAAGACAAAACTGAATCAATTACATGGGTGCAATGGATAGCGGTAGTCCAAAACGGGGCTAATGAATGAAGCTCTCAGTGGGTGCACCAGGATTTGTCTGCTCTGAGGTTTCAAAATTAGATTTGCTCGTGTATAATTAAAATAATAATAACACACTTACTGGATAATTTATATAAAAGTCTGTATGTGAAACTATAGGAAAAGATATATTTTTTGTTACTTAGTAGCAAAATCTAATGAAATCTGTTTCAATCCATATTTGTTGGCGTTTAGCCTTTCAAAAACAATATTTTCACTGCAGTCAAAAAACAGTTTTCTCTCTTGACACACAGAAAGGGAGACCCACACCCTGTATTAACGGGGCGGTCTACCCCTCGTTGGGATATACACAACGAGGGGTTGTATTTATTTTTAAACGTGTGACAATTTTCAACGAAAAATGTGGATTTGATGTGTAAAAACCTTTTAGGGTCTATGGAGTCCGGTAGAAATTCATGTTACTATTTTACCATGCCGTCTTAGAGAGTATTATAAAATATGGGATAACATGGTATGCTCATCTGGTACAGACTGCTATGAAAATTCTGGTAGTTAAAAATACTCGTACCTCGAAACACACAGATACATGGAAGCTATGTGTGGTGTGATTTTATCTTCTGTGGAACTACAAGACGGAGTCCAAAATAGATTTCCCTACGGGGACATTGAAGTATAATTATCTTCATCTTTCATCTTGATCTTAAAGTAACTGTCTGCTTATGGGTAATAAATTGGCTCATTATAGTGAACAAACTGTACTTGGCAAGTTTTGACATAATAATGCAGATTGCCTTTTAGGTCTTTATGTGTTGCTGCAACATTGTAATATCCTGTCCCCACTAATTGGGGCAGCATAACTGCAAATTGTGTGTCCAAATTAAATGTGTAAGTATGGTCACTATCCACACATAATGATCTAGAAACCTGCACGTCATTTCAACCCACTTCACGGAAGAGGTTGTGTCATAGACCCGCCATCAATCCCCGGGTCGATGAAATATTAGCTGGGATAAATAGATCAAATATCTTCAAAGAGCTTGACATCTGAGACAAGAGGAAAGCAAAAATGAATTCACCATCAGCTACTGTCACATTGTTTTACGCACTGTGATCTTGGAATACCCAAAGTTCCCACTGTGGCCACGAACTAAGTTTCCCCTGAGTTTTCATTGACTTTCATTGACTTCCTAGCTAATTAACATTGTCTTTCCACTCCAGTTGAGCTGAAAACAGCTAATGCAATTAAAGTGTGAAACTGCATTCTCCTTTGCTCCTGGCAAAAAAACACAACTTGTTTGTTAAATACCTCGATATCTCCTGGCCCCAAATTAGAATTTGCCACAACTCTCCAACTTCTGTAATTCACCTCAAAGTTCAAGCTATTTTAGGGCTGCCTGTGACCAGTTATATATGACAAAAGGCATACTTCTCACATCTCAACGTCAGCTTTATTTTGAACAAAGAACATCCTTTTGGTTTTTTATACATAAAGTCCTCTTCTACCATTCTTTTTAACAACCTCTGTGGGCTACACACCATTACCAAATATTGTCATAATTCATGTATTTCTTCTTTCCTCTTGAGTATCATGTAATCTCTTATGCTGTATATAGATTGAGTTTTAACTTACACTTGTTTTAAGAAATAAGGTTAATATAGAAAAACAACTTTTTCTATATTAACCTTATTTCTTGTAGGCTATGTTTGTGCCTCTAACGAATGGCCTATGTGTGCTATGTTGTGTAGAGCGTTATATCTGTATGTTCTCAATAAAAGTTTCCAAAATTTGTACTATAAAACCTTTCTTTCGTTCCTGTTTTCGGGGATATTTAACTTTCCACCAATGCCCCGTCAATGGTCGTCCCATAAAGAATGAATCACCGCATCCTCCACTTCAAAGTCCTCCATCAGCACACTGTTACGTTCCACCATAAATTGGCAATTCATCGTGGTTAAAAAGAGCCATTGGTCTAATCCCATCCCAAGTCATTTTTTTGTTACCTATCAAAGTGAATGTCGGGTCCGGCCCATGGGAGGGGCGACATGACATTTCCACGGCAGCTTCTAAACAGGTCAGTCAAGGGAACCATGGAGTCCAAAGCGGTGGGAGGGGGACACTTTCAACCAAAACCGTGTAACTGAATCTAAACCAGTGGTTAAACCCATTCAGCAGTGCAGGAATGGGGAGAGCCCTAACAATACAATACCATTCATAGGCTAACACAGCCCCAGTGGAATGACCAGGGAGGGGTTTTAATCAGGCAGAAAGGCTCTCAGCCAGCCAGCCACTCAGCCAGTCAGTCCATCAGACTACAGAGGCCCTTGCTTCACATAAAGCCCCCACATCTCCACACTTACATCTATCTCTCTGTGTTTGTTTTGGGGTGTGTGATGCTTGACTCTCTCATTCTTTCAGAGAGCTGGAGGAATAAGAAAAATGTAAAGACGCTTCAGTTGGCAGCGGCTGAGAGATGTGATAAAGTGAAAGGGGAGTGAGGGGATGGAGAATGGGGAACTGAGAGTCAGTCTGCCCTCGGCCTGACCTGCAGCTTTCAGGGGGCTTGAACACATCAGAAATCCCATTGTGGGAGGTGATTAATTGAGAGTGATAACTTACCATGAACAGAGATTGTTATAGGCTTTAATGTGGTAGGCCTGGCTTTTTAAACGCTGCTTTCACGTAGCTTTGTAGTCCAGCATATGGGCCCAGACGTATTCAGTGACAAAAGACGAACGAAAATTTATCACGCTTGTATGTCCTGCTAACAACGTGTTCTCTCTCTCTCTTTATTTAAAACCCCGATCCTCCTTTAGCCTGAACCTTTAACACTAATGGGAAAACACGTTCATACGGTGGTGATAACATGTTTTAGTTCAAAAAAATAATAGCTGCAACTGATTATTTTCATAACTGATTAGTTTATTAATTAATGCTTTCATGAATTGTTCAGTTTGCAAAATATCAAACGAAATGATTCTCGGACCAACAATATAAAAACCAAATAATAACCATCATTTATAAATGGTAAATTGATAGTTATTTAAATTTAGTTAATCGTTGTTTTACTGTTAACAAACAATGAAATGATAATGTTTACTATCAGTAATGCTATAATTTATGTTATGTTAGTTTGTGTAATATAAAACAATTTGATTATTAATGATATGTTGTATCATAGCTGATAAGAGACAATAACAATTACATTCTGATTACATATAGTAAAATATTTAGTACCAGTTTATTGTTGCACACATTATAACATTTTATATACTACACTAATTATTTGTTAATGATTACCAAATGATTTGTAAACTTTTAAGAAATTGTTTGTAAAACATCTATAAACATTACATAGACAGATGGACCAGAAACCAATCATTAACAATTGACACAGTATTAACTATCTAGCTAAGTAATGTTTATAGATGCTGTACAAAGTATTTATTAACCATTTACTAAGTTATTATAATCATCAGTTGCAACTTTATAATAGTCATCCACATAATGTTTATAGATGGTTTACAAACCAATTATTAACCATTAACAAAGTGTTACAAATATCTATCTATGATATAGATATTTTACAAGCCAACCTTAAAGTGGCAGTGGACAACTTTTCAACTTTTCCCTGACCAGCGTTTCCAAGTGGTATTATTGTTGGCGCTGCTGTTACAAAGACAACCGGATCGGATTTAACAGAATATAGTAAGTTTCACCGGGACCAAGACAAAGAAAACGTGTTCTATGTTTGTTTCTGGCTGCTAGGGAACCAGTCTAAACGCTGATGGTGACATTATTCCATAGACATTACATTGTGCAATCAACATTTACTTCTCAATGATAAGTTAAAGCAAAACACTCGTCTATTGCCACTTCAACCCAACATTATCAATTTTATTATCGTTAGTTTCAGTTGCGATCTTTCTGTGTTTATACGGTATCAGAAGGCATGAGTCCAGCTAATATAGGCTGTCAACCATCTACGTCTTTCCCTAAATGTCAACAGTTACGTCTTTGTAAATGACAGCATGCTACCTACTCTTGTGGTTTGTCTCCTCTCAAGCTAAACCAAGACAGTACTTTAGTGCAGTGATTCTCCCCAGGGGTCCGTGGCACTCTGTCAGGGGGTCTGCAAAATAATTTGCTCTAAATAATAAAACTGTGCAATATCATTAAAAAGTACATATCTACAGAAGAGCATATTGTGTCCATTACTCCCACCCACCTTAGCTTTGGGCCAATAGAAACTCTGATATGATTGTGACACATCACGTCACGTCAAAAAGTTTGAGAACCTCTCCTTTAGAGAACAGCTTAGTAAACAGCTTCTGAATGATGAGCTGCTCTGCAGTGGAGAGAACAGGTATCTGCAAGAAAGCAACAGTGAGCAAGCAGCTTTGGGAATGAACTGCATACACTGAGTAGATAGAGTCTCTCATATTGCATTGTGTCGTAGCAGTGACAGGGAAACGGTGTCTTTTCTCATAGTAAACAAGAACAACACTTGTTGATCTGACTGTGCACATCAAAGACGGTGACAGCTGTAGCCTCAGAGTGAATAGAAGACATAAGATGCATAAATGCAAGACAAAAATGAGACTTGAATCTCGACTGCAGCTCAGACCAAAGTCCTGTCGGGGTTTAAACAGACGGACTGAGCGAGGGAATAAGAGTGTGTGGTGAGACGCGGTGTTTGTTCTCGGCTTTTCAGCGGTGTCAGGACCCCGGGGTCTTATCCGCTGGCCCTTATCTATCCCAGCTCAATTACTGATGTGTCAGCAGTGATCTATGAGCTGAGAGGGGCCAGGGGCGAGGTTGGGACCTGGCTGGAGGTGGCCCAGGACCACATGGCCGAGTCACGGGTGAGTGTGCGATTGTGTGTGTGCGTGGACTGGGGGAATATGAGGCTACTCAAGATGTGTGGTGGTGGTGGCTATAGGAGGGAGGGGGAGGGTAAATTTGGGGTGGCCAGTCTATTGGGTCACATTGTATCTTTCAGGGTGTAAGCGGCTGAAGGCCGGATGACACGGAGCTGTTCACAGGCAGGACGGACGCAGTGATAGATGGCTGGACATATGCTGAGCTATTGATACTCCTTTCAGTGTCTGTGGATGTGGAGGGAGGTGGGCTTTGATGACTAATAGAGGACTCAAGAGTTACTGCCAAATCTGAGTGCCTCTCAGAGCATACTCCTACATAAAAGACTCAACTTTCATGACTGTAACACAACAAAGGAACTCAAAGAAACTTAAGGTTTTAGGGCTGTCAATCGATTAAAATATTTAACCACGATTAATTGCATGATTGTCCATAGTTAATCTGAATTAATCGCTAAATAATCACACATTTTGTCAAGTATTTAATACTCTTATCAACATGGGAGTGGACAAATATGCTTGTTTTATACAATATATGTATATATTTATTATTGTAAATCGATTAACAACACAAAACAATGACAAATATTGTCCAGAAACCCTCACAGGTACTACATTTAGCATAAAACAACATGCTCCAATCATAACATGGCAAACTGCAGCCCAACAGGCAACAACAGCTGTCAGTGTGTCAGTGTGCTGACTTGACTATGACTTGCCCCAAACTGCATGTGATTAACATAAAGTGGGCATGTCTGTAAAGGGGAGACTCGTGGGTACCCATAGAACCCATTTTCATTCATATATCTGGAGGTCAGAGGTCAAGGGACCCCTTTGAAAATGGCCATGAAGTTTTTAACTTCTCTCGAGCTCTAAAACTGAACCTGCTAAAGCCTCTGAAAGACAGTAAAGTCGGTCGGGATCGCCCTCAGAGGGTTAATAGCTTGTACGCTTTATCCATATTTTTTATATGAAAGCTCCAACTGTTAAGAACGAAATCACTGTATTTCATGATTTAAAAAATTGTCACTTGCACCATTGTAATATCCTCATTGATTTATGTGTACTGTCAGATTTCACATGGGATGTGCAGTTGTGACACAGACATTATCTAAGATAAATGCAGCTGCACTGACACGTCTTTAAACACTGGTAACAAGAAGATGTTCTTCTTTTAACAAGATGCCTGATTAGGAGATGCTCTTCTTGCAGTGATGAAAATGTCATTGTTAGCACCTCTGCACTGCTACATAAGATATGTAATCCATACTGATTAAAGGGCTTTTCATGAGCATCAGTTACCGTGTATCATCCTCTCATAGCTTATGTCCTAAGATTCAGTGTAATCAAGAGAAAAGACACAAACAGCTTTCCCCCTACACGTCTTAAAATCATCACACAGGATGTCTAATGGTATAATCTGGCAATAATGGTATAATTAATAGGCTGGCTTCTGTGCATCCGATAGCTCAGTCTGTGGTGTTAGCTTCCATATTGACAGGGGGCTTAAACTCCACCCCCCTCCCCCCGCCTCCACAGACTTATCTGTGCTAGTCGTGTAAACTAAGCTCATTAAGCTCACAGACCAATTACCACCGAGTCAATATCAAGCCTGCAGATTACTGCAGTCAACTCAGCTGTGCAGGTCGGTGTACGTCTCAGCTTCCTCATCAGGAGCTTCAGGAGGAAACACAGCCGTGACCTCTAACCTTTTTCTCACTTCATCACAACCCCAAGGAAAACACTGCCAGTTGTCAACGACGGTGAAAGGCTGTGGAGATAAATATATAACATGAGATGTGTTCAAGAGGCTCAAGGTTCATTTATTGCCATTCTACAACACAGGGCTGCACAACAAGATGCACGTTGTAGTCCCTTTATATGCTACAGAAGAAAAAAAATATATATATTTTTAAGGTGGAGTACGGAGGATGAGTTGAGGAGTCTGAGAGGAAAGAAGCTGCTCTGTAGTCTGATGATACAACAGCAGATTCTTCTGTATCCAGACAGCAGCAGGGTGAACAGACTGTTGCCTTTCAATATCTTTTTTGTGATGTCAGTATTGATTTATCACATGGTTTCAAACTAAGTTTTGGGCTCTTAAAGCTAGGGTTGGTAGTGTTCTTCAAAAACATTTTTGTTAATATTTGTTGAAATTCTCATCACATCCTGACAGCAATCAATAAATCAAATGCTCTAAAGTGGTATCTGTGGCTGTCGCATATATGCTGATATTATTCAGCTTTTAGGAGCATTCTTTGGACATGTTATCAACAGGTTTTTGGATATGTGCAAATATCGCAACGCCGACCTTTTCAAGAAGGTAGAAGGAATGAAAGAGAGAGGCTGTGTTGTCATGGCGAACACGTCCACCACCGGTTACGTTAATCGGAATATGTACGGCCACATGTAAACAGGAATATTAGTGGAATATTAATTTTCATCAGCCAAAAAACAGCTTAGTAGGAATATTGTCTTTTTCAGAATAAGAGCAAAAACATGATATATTGTTTTTGTGGTTAACAATATTTTGCGCATGTAAACGTAGTCAGTGATCACAGGACCATTCCTAATTTAACTATGGAGCAAGGAATCTGTGTGTCTGTGTGTCCTCAGCATAGCTTGTGGAGCCGCTTATCTGATCTACTTTATACTTGGACTCGAGGACGTGCAGTGTCGAGGTTGATGCAAGTTGGACACACGACATGTTCAATATTAATAAACTTTTAATAAACAAGAGATAGCACTCTGCGCATGGGCGATTCTAGGATCAGACCTTTTGGGGCCTCAGCCGGTAAAATAGAGCATCAAACACTGAATTTTTATGCACCAATTTCTGCTTTTTCTTCATCAAGTTATGGAGCAAATGTTTTTATTTATGTTTAGGAAAACACAAAATTCAGATGCCAGGTGGACCCCAGTATGATAATATAAATATTCAAATACACCATTTTTAGAATAGACGAAAATAACACATTTATACTGCATGCAAAAAAATGCATGGTTTTTGCCCCAAACTACATGTGATTATCATAAAGTGGGCTTGTTTGTAAAGGCGAGACTCATGGGTACCCATAGAATCCATTTTCATTCACATATCTAGAGGTCAGAGGTCAAGGGACCCCTTTGAAAATGACCATGACAATTTTCCCTTGCAGAATTTAGCCTCCTTCCTGATAATTTAAAGCTGAAATAGGCAAGGTTGGAGCAAATATGATTAAAAAAAGTTATTTTTATAAAACGGTCGCTATATTCTGACAGAAGTACATGAGACAGGTAATCTGAAAAAAAATCATGTTCCTCTGTGTTCTCCGGTGCTCCTAAAGTCATCCGCAAGATTTCACAGGCCAGAGGAAAACAACCAATCAGAGCTGATCTGGAGTCTGCCGTCCAGCTTCCGTCTTTGAGAGCCTGCTGTCAATCACTCGTGAACCACGATCAAACGGTCAAACTAGGCAGCACTGATCAAATATGAATCAATATTCTGTTACTGTAATGCCTATTTCTCTTGTAAAATGAGAAAGTTTGTGACTTCACATTCCACTGATAGATTTGATAATTTATTAGAGAATCTAAGACTCTCATTTCATTTCTATTTGTTCACATGTTGCACATAATGCCTTTTTACATACTGGAAATTCATATTGTCATTGGTGGCTTTAAGACCTTATTCAGACACGAAACAAACACATGAAATTACCAGCATATTTATGTAACAAGGTGCATTATTACCTGCCAAATATATAGTCCTAAAGAAATGTATAAACACGGCATTAGTTATTGGTGTGAGCACCTCAAGTGGAATTCCATTTACATCCATTTCATTGGAGTTCAGAAAAAAAACATGGTGGCAGATATATAAAAACTTCAGCAAAGGAAAAGCAAAACTATCTGTATGACGGGAAGCCACTATAGGACTAAATGAGAATATGGGTTTATTTGGGAGTTGAGAGCATTTTCCATGTTTTTATTAAACTCTGGTCCATTGTGCACTCCTAATAAAGACACAACAATGTGTGTGTGTGTGTGTGTGTGTGTGTGTGTGTGTGTGTGTGTGTGTGTGTGGTGTGTGTGCAGAGAATGCAATTGTTTCCCCGCGTGGCCAGGAAGACAAATTAAAGTCTCAGTGAATCAGCATGGACGCAGCAGTATGAATATTCATTGGCTGAGTGAAAAGCTGGATGAGACGAGTAGGGCTTAACAGGACGTGCACCTGGTGAACCTTGATCTGTTTGTATCAAAATGTCCCGCAGTGAAAAACAAGTGGAAGAAACCAATTCACACACGACGTGCGACGTGTGTGTGTATATGTGTGGGTGGGACCACAGAAGAAGAGAGAAGAATGAAGACACGGCCGATGAGGAGATCAATGAATATTTATGCTTCATTTTAATGTGTGTTCACATAGAGGGGAATATAATAATGGTGACTTCCAGTGTTTGTTTGATTTCATTTCATTGTATTATTTAAGCAATGTATATTACATGTGTTGTATTTTGGTACTTAGATTTAATACTCTTTATTTCTAAGGTTCTAAGTCTGTCTTTTCCTGACTAATTATGATTTCTCCTCGACATCTTTTCTTGCTCTTCTGTTTGAGGTCAACGAATTTGGTTTGGAAAGTATAAACAACATATTTTGTCTGTGTCTGAAGTCAGAGGTCAGAGAGTCTTACAAGTGTTATTCCTAAAGCTCTGCATCAAACCCGTTCTCACTCCTAAAACTGGACATACACTGTACGCTTTTAGAAATGTTGTTGTGTACTTCCTACTCCTTCTGTACGAGTAGATCATTTGCGATGTAAAGCCAAAGCTCACGATTTATATGCTCACGCTGTATAGTCCGATCCTCAAAATCCGGGCCAGAAACGGGCTAAAATCGTACAGTGTACGTCCAGCTTAACTCGTCAAATACTGACGCTTGGTCAGTGGCCCTATGCATCAAACTATGACGCTCTAGGTACCGCTCTAGCATCAGTATTGGACGTTTCAGGAGCGGCGTGTCAGTTTCCGCTCATTATGTGTACAGTCTCTTTTCAAAATAAACTTCCAACGTAGGTTTACTAACGCAACCAAACTACTTGGTTAGGTTTAGAAAAATATTGTGGTTTGGATTAAACTAAGTACATCTAAGTCATCTATGTTGGTTATGTAACTGGAGTTAGTGAAGTAAGGAAGTTACATAGCAAAAGTAAGTTAAAATAAGTTAACGTTGGCACAAACAGCGGTCTCCTGGGTGAAAGTTCTGTGTTTGTTTGACCCATGCCACCCTCCACAAGAGGACTTTCTTGCTCTTTATACTACATCAGTTGCTCTCACGTCTAATAATGGCGCGGATGGGTTTACATTGGAGTTAGTTGAAAGCCTGGAGCGTCCCAAAGATGCAAAGTGTGCCTCGGTGTGTCTGTATCAGATGCCGAGGGGCGCTGACCAAGCAACGGTATTTGATGAATTGTTTGAATGATATGAACCTGCTCTTTTTGTATCTTCTGGGCATTCACTTTAAGACAAGTGCATTGGTTCCCCATCTTTTAGGAACTTATATGAAACCATGTATACTTGTGGTTCCTTGTCTCCGATTGCATGCATTTCACAAAAAATATTTTTTTTTGTGGTAGGAATATGTTGTTGGGTGTAATGCTTAATTTTCGGTCTTTTAATTAGCCTAGGTGTTACTGGGTGTTTTTTTCCAGTTACCCAAAACCCAAAGGCAAATCTAATGATCCCTGTTTATTTGACTACAAATGTGACTGAGTAAAGATGTCATTCACAACACGTTAAGTCTACATCCTGATTAAGGAGGCGTTGCTTTGTATGTTTCTTTAAATCCATTGTGTGTTTTTCTGCCATTCTCAGGCTCCTCCCAGTGAATGGCAGTATTTGTGCATTTAGTGCTTGCTGTGCCATTAGCTGCAGCTCCTACAAAGAGCCCGGGTTGACCTGGCTAGCGTTGTCCTTTCTCATGGTCACATGGTCCTGCATAGTGAATGGGCGTGCTGGCCTTTCTTCGGGACCTTCGGCCAGTATTGTGAATGGGGTGCAGCGACTGATTTAAAGCTTGTGGTCAGAGAAGCAGGTGAAGGTCAGGGCAGCAGAGGTCAACCCCGGAACATCTGATTTACTTCAATATGCCTGCGGTCACATAGATGAAGCTGTAATGACCATTAGTACTGATGCCGTCTGCCGGGGCAGCCAGTGCACTGTCACACAGACATGATGTAGAGCTTTCACAGGCAGCCGTGCTACTTTGTACACTGAAAAAAGTCAAGTCATTTAAAGGGTCAGTTCACCCTGATTACACAGACTTCCCCTCCAGTGGTATCTATCCAATCAGATCATTTGGTTTCATACTTGGAACTACTTTCTACTGAAGAAATAGTCCATATGGAAATGGTAGACAGTAATTTACCATTTTATTTACAATTTTTTACTAAGTTTTAAAATTTGAAGTTGACACTTTAATGTTCCAAAGTCACAGTGGTGTCTGTAAGCTCTCTCTCTCTCTCTCTCTCTCTCTCTCTGTGTGTGTCTCTCTCTACCTCTACCTCTATCTCTATCTAGCTATCTCTC
>CAKAOI010030229.1:0-16061 GCA_916701655.1 Sebastiscus albofasciatus | reverse complement strand
ATCACATCCCAGCAGCCGCTGACCCCGGTGAACTCGTAGTATTGTGTGTGGAACTCTGTGCTGGAAGACGAAGAGAGCAGGAGTCAGTACAAATCTTAGATAAGGTAAGAATGGTTTTGTATTGTAATTATTGTTGCATTGGATTACAATGTATCTGTACAAGAGGCCTTCTTCACAGCAGACATTTGGACTTGTCATAGCAGGAAAAGCACCGATGGCCCTGTTCCATTTAAGTGCATCAGTCAGTGAGCCAGGTAATGCTAAATGGAGTGCAGCTCTTATTCATTTCCTCAATAACACCTGGAGGAAAACTACAGTCAAACAAAATGCCTGCCATGAAAAAGGCCAACTGTATGGGAACCACTTTCCACAGCACATCATAGGTTTTTTTATATTTAAGGGAGGGAAGAAAACAAAGAATCCCTCAAACTGCCCACCACTTGAACTCACTTTATGACTTTATTAAACCTTCCAGACAGCCCTTCATTACCCAATAACTGAGTAGTAATGTATAGTTGCAAGCAGGGAGGGACTTTTTGGAAAGCTCTTCCTCTTGTGTGTGTTCAATTGCTCATGGAAACATCCGGGATTTTGAAAGTTGGCTTTAGAATAGGAACCTCTTTAAAGCAAGAAAGTGACAGATTCATATGATCCAAGAGTGATTTTCCAACAGTGGAGCCTGTAAATGCAGCCAACATTTTCTAGTATGCTGTTTTTTTAAATTGCTCTCTACTGTATTATCATACTAGTATAACATTATAACTGGTAGAAAGTTGAAAAAAAAGTGAAAATACTCTGCAGTGATGTAAAGCACACACAAATATCAACAGCTGGTGTGTCTCACCTCGCACAGTTGTACAGGTAGCAGCAGTAGCAGGTGTTGCTCCTCAGCTTCATCTTGCACGTTTTGTCGTACGTACGGCACGCCACCTGCAGTGTCAGAGGTTTGAGAGGTTCTCAGAGCTTTAATAATTTGTAATAAAAGTTTTATTAACCTCATGAAAATGGATTACGACAGCCAGATAAGCAGGTTTGGACAAAGAAATACATGAGGAAACTGTCTACATGTCATTTCCTGAACTTCTATTTGCTTATAATTTGATGCAAAGTGAACTTTAGATGCAATTGTTGCTCTCAGTGCAGTAACATTATTGAACCACTAGATGTCACTACACACTTTGTGACTTTTTCAGTTAAGCGCCAGAAGGCTGCAATAACACAGAATATATAATCCTAAAATGCATTTCAAGCATCATTTAAAAGAGAGGAACTGAAGCACAAACGTGAAGCAGTGTGTGGGAGGAGGAAGGTGAATAGAAACCATACATGAGGTGAGGTTACGTTAGGTATTTAGATTGTTTAGACCTTTTTCACAGCATCCATTTAGACATGAGACAGTAGGAGTCACCAGTGATAGTAATTAAGGTTTCATTCAGGGTGCTGCTATGGTGCATGTTGGCTCACTGGAGAGGCTTTGCTACACTAAATGGAGCAGAACCTTCATTAATTTTATTTATTAAACCTGTGTTTACCTGCTGCAATTTCATGTCAATATGGCTGCTGTGAAAAAGGTCTATTGAGAAATGACTTTGACATTTATACAATATAGACAATGGTAGGTGATATATCAAGTGTGTACACGTTATATGAATCACCTCAGTGTAGTAGCTGTCGTAGGCGTAGCCCGCTCCACTGGAGTAAAAGTCACACATGTCCTCCTGCAGGGGCCTTATGTCCTGTGTGTTAGAAAGATTAGGAAAAGAGAGGAGAGACTCGATTTGTTACATACATGAGCCACACAGCCTAATACAGGATGTATACAATGTTTTTCTGTTCTTTTTTAGAGCATATCTCTGTGATTTAAGGGTTTCAATGATGCACTTTTTGCCTGAACTCTGGTTCATTCTGTCCATCGTCCTCCTGTTTCTGTGTCACCGCAGCAGTGAAGGTTTACAACATGTTTCTGCTCAAAACTGTCCGCCGCAAACCAAACCTCACTGGGCTTCATATAATGTGAAAGGTCAAATAATCATTTTCATTGTCCGAAGCTTGAAGGTGCAATAAAATATGAGTTGTACTGTCCCGTGAGCACAAAATAAATATATCTGCAGAGGGTTTGATAGCACTGTTGATCAGTATCAGTGAGCTTTTTAAACTCTCTCTGGCTCATACTCATTAAGATACTCATGAAATGATTTAGGCTGAACTGTTCTGTCCGTGAATCCAAACACCGAGAACATCTAAGACATCCAGTAAGGAAGCAACAGTGACCTTATTTGACCTCTCAGCCAATCATGAGCCGAGCACGGCCGTAGTTTGTTAGCCTGAACCACCTAGCTGCTACGTTAGCACCACGGTAGCTGTTTGACTAGAAAGACACAACCACTAACTATAATATCTCTATAACTACTTTTATAATCAAACTGACACATGTTCTTTTACTCAGACTTGTGACAGTTATGGGAAGTTAAAGTTACATTTCCGCTCTCGTACAATTATCAAGGATCTGGTTCCGCGATTACTTCACTCAGAGCAGCTGTCAATCATGACGCCTCACCCACTTTTTATAGCATCAAATAACCAATTAAAACCAAACTCTGAACATTTGAACATAGTACATCAGAGTGATAAGAACTACACGAAATGACAGAAACCATCTTTGGGAAAAATTTATTTGTCGTGTACTTTGACTTTTTAGTTTGGCCCATATCCCATCCGCTAACATGGAGGGGGCGGGGTTTATGACCTATACTGCAGCCAGCCACCAGGGGGCGATCCAGATGTATTGGCTTCACTTTTGGGAGCTGTTATGTCGTCCATCTTTATATACACTCTGTGGTTTATTGCCTTTTAAACAAATTCAGGTATTTGCACAAATTGAGTTTCACGCATATTAATTTACTCTGGAAGTTATTTAAAATCAAGAGACTTTGAAATTGTCCTCTGACTGATGCCATGATGTGGACAATTTATATTAAACTGACTGTTTATGAAAATGTTTTCGAGTAAATGAGGCTTCTTCCTACGAAAACAAAGAACTAAATATAGACATTATGTAACAGTGAACATGTTTGTAGTGGGACGGAGAATGAAAAGGAGACTTTTTCTGGAATTGCTTTTTATGTGCTTATTTCTTTCTCAATATAAAGGAAATTGCAAACTACTGTATTTGTATCAGACCATTGTAGGGATGTTTCATGGAAAATCAATTCTCAGTTGAAATAGAGTTAAAGATGTATTTTTGAAAAGTATATTCATCTTGGGTTGTTGCATATTGTATGTTTTTATTTACGGTGTATTTGTTTGCATCTTAATACAAGAGTTTTCAGTGACTTGGAGAAAGGTGGGTAACTTCTGGACACATTTAATCAGCCCTGTTATGCTGAATGTCTCCCCAGCAGATCTCTGCAGGTCAGGCTGAGATGAGTTGGTCTGATCTACCTGTCTGGTGTCGTGATGCTACTGACAGATCTGTCTGATTGAATCTGAAAAGTTCCTGATCTTACTAATGTGTCTGTGCCAGTCTCCTCTGTTTCTGTTGACCTTAGTGTGACCTTAGCATGTGTGATTAAATCTGCTGTGTGTTTGAGGGTTTGTTCAGACAAAAAAAAGGTTAACTGAATTAGTTTGTCTTTCTTTCTTTTCAATGCAGGCATGTAAATACATGTGATACTTACAATGAACTCTGAAGCGATAATCCCGTCCACAATGGCACAGAAGAACGCCGCGATGACTCCGATACTGATGAATATGATCGCTGCCACGAGCTTAAAGAGACGAAGAGGGTGAAGTCATGAGAGGTAATTTTGGAACAAAGATTAAAAGTACCAGTAAGTATCTTCAGAGTAAGTACGCAGCAAAATGTATGAGATTATCAGCTTGTGTTTTGTTTGTGTTTATTTAAATGCACAACTACAATTATGGATTGGAAACACACTTCTTACATATTTCAAAATAAAAGAATGACAAAAATTATCAGTAAGTAAAAGCACAGAGGTTGTAAAATAAATAATCAGGTAATAAACCCACAAATGAATTGGGAATCTGATGTGGAAATTGTGAATTTGCAACAAACATAAATCTATTTATAGAAATGTATGTATAACCAGAATTTAATTGTGTTTTATAACAATAAATGTAGTTTTGTAGAGTTTAGAGAGACCAGGAGTAAATACTGTATAACGACAGAGAATACAATAAATGATGCCGCATATGCATTTATTTCTACTCACGGTATCATAATTTCATTTTCTTGAGTATTTATTTAATATGCTAGAATTTGTATGGTATAAAGGCAACGTCTAAATTGTATCCTAAGCTTAACACACAGACACACACTCTTGCACATGTAAGCTTTCTGCATGTGTGTGTGTCCTGATTGGTCATCTGCAGCGTCTGGGCTGCTGGACGATAAAGGAAATGTACGGCTTCTTGCTCTGCCAACAGAGGTGCTTTGTGGGTAATTTATGGGCACAGAGGCGACATACAGGACAGAGGGACGGCCTTTTGTACCAGCAAGGTCAACCTAATTCTCCCTGAAACACACACACACACACACACACACACACACACATTAACCCCAAGAATCTGATCAGTATCCTCCAATCTGTGACACGCATCTGTTCTCCCATGTAGCGTTTACTCTAGGTACTTTTCTGATATTACACGCACACACACACACACAGCCCAGCAGACCCAGCTGGCTGATCACAGATGTCTGATCATGAACTTTTTATCGCTGAGCATCGTTTACTGTCTGTTCAATCGCCCCTCCAAGACTGCACCTGCTGTACTGAAGCAGCAGATTAAACACACACTTTTTCTCTATCTGTCTAAAATGGTAGGGGGGGAAACATCAGTTTGTTCCCAGAAGCAAAATAAAAGTAAAAAGGTAGATTAGAGTATATCTAATGATCCTGCATTGACATGAGTGACTTGTTTGATTCATGGGAGACTGATGAGGCTGAAGTAGCACAAGAGATTCAGAACAGATGCAATTAGAAGTCATAAAATGCACTTACGTTCCTAAATTGTTTTTGTGGCTTTGTGTCTTGGTCCCACTAACAACAAGAGTGCTTTGTGAAACCAAGAAAAGACCTTCCGGTTGATTTTCTGTTTGTATTCTTGTGTTTCTCAACTGAAACTATTGGTTTTGACCAAAATTGCTTTTTAACTTTGCAGCCAAGAAAGGATGACAATCTAACATTTGGAGTCAACAGGCCTTTTTCACTGCATACATTTGACAAATCACAGGTGTAAATAATCAAACTAATGAGGGGTGAATTCTAGTAAGCTTCCTCGTTAATGTTATTAGTAACACCTGTGCTTTTACTACCATAACAGATCAACATGTCTTCAGTGAAAAAAGGCTGTTTTACATTTTGTTCTATTAGGATAAAGAAAGACTTTTCTTTCAAATAAGAGTTAATTTACTTTGTTAAAGCTCCGCTCAGGTGTTTTTACTTATTCTGGCTGATTAGACCTCTGCTCAGGTGGAAGCTGGGTGGAGTCGTGCTGGAAATTATGTGAGATTATCAATTAACATGTACCGCAGGCTGCACTTGGTTTGTTCAGCCAATACCAGCTTTTTGAAATATGTATTAGTCTGTAATGTTTATGATCAGGTTTTGACATGGCCAGGTTATCCTGTTTGGGAGCCAAAAATCTACTATTGGACTCTTTACTGACCCCCCCAACTACCAACCACTGTGCATTGTGTATGTATGTCCCCTGTCAAGTACACATTGTGTACACAGTAGTGCATATGGCAGCTTCATTATATCTCCAGTGCTATGAAGATTAGCTTTACTGTATGCTAACTCTGATAAAATACATCAAATGACAACATTTATGTACAAATAAAAATGGAATTAATAAATAAAATCCTGGAATAATAGCCATACTACCTGCCCTCATGTTTTCAGTGTGTCAGTTAGTTGGTGGTAATTTGATTAAACACAACTTTATTTACATAGTACAACTTGTGAGCACAATATAAAGCGCCCACTAGGTCCGAGGCCTCGGGGAAGTTACCTGCTTTGCCCACTTGGTTGCCCAGTCTTGGGCTTTGGAGCACACCCAATAATAAAGCTAAAAACATGTGAGGTAAATATCATCAGGCCCAGTCTATACACGTCCTCAGAGTCCTGAGAAGAGGTCTAATCAGTCACAATCCAGGTTGTGGCTAATCAGAAATAAACATTCCTGAACAATATTGTGCTGTAAATGTCAACAACAGATCAGGTTTATTTGACAAGTCAATTTTATTTAGGCTAATCTTTAGTTAACCTCGTGGTCAGGTGTTACATATTAAATGTCTTTGAGAATAACACAAGACACAGTTAAATGGATATTAAAAACAAGGGGATTTTTTAAAATAATTTCCCTGAACAAAGTGAAATAAGAGCTAAGAAAATAAGCTCTTTTCTGGGTGGGTTTTATCTGCCGCTGGCCCAGACTCTCCACTTCATTAGCGGTTTAAATGACTCTGCTTTTATGGGCTGCAAGTGGGAGATGAGGCCAGCGGCACAGACAATAGAGCCTGACAACTGCATTACTTCACATTACCTTAGCACCAGCTGCCAGCACATAAAACACCTCAACACACACTCTGTCGCCCAAACCCCCGAATCTCCTCTGATACAACTGAAGCAGACAGAAAAATCAAAAGCTGTAAAAGATTAAAGGCTAACAGACACACTGTAGATGGGTTTCTGCTCCCAGGAGATTGAAGACTGCAGTGGTGGAAAGTAACTCAGTACAAGTACTGGACTTAAGCATAGCTGTGATGTACTTGTACTTGATTATTTCCATTTTACACTACTTTATAGGCTACTTCTATTCCATTACATTTCAGGGAGGAATATTGTACTTTTTATTGCACTACATTTATCTAACCGCTATGTTACTTTTTAACATACTTTATTTACATTTTGCTGATATTACTTCTGTACTTTTACATCAGTAGGATTTCAAATGAAGTACTTTTACTTGTAATAAAGAATGTTTTTAATTAAGGTATTGGTACTTTTACTTAGACTGCAATAACTTGTTTGGCCACATGGGGACAGCAGAAACAAGTTGTGAACACAACATTGACATATCATCTCGTCTTAAGTTGATATGATATGGCATCATTAACTCTGAGTCATGTTTGTGTCCACTCAGAGGGTAACCTCGGAGTCGGAAAAGTGACGCCAATGTTAAAGTGCCTTAAACTTGCATTATTTCTAATAGCCAGCAGTGGGCGACTCCTCTGGTTGCAAAAATAAGTCTATGAGACAATGAGCCTACTTCCCACCTGATTGATTACCTCAGTAAACATTGTAAACATGAGTTTATGGTCTCAATCGCTAGTTTCAAGTCTTCTTCAATACAGCATGATGTTAGTTTAGTAAATTATGGTCCTATTTAGAGTCAAATAGACCATAAAGCAGGGTATAATTTAGGGCGTGGCTACCTTATGATTGACAGGTCGCTATCACGGCGTTGTCCGGTCTGAGATTTGTCCGTGTTTTTGTCTTACAACTTTAACCCTTTCATAGTTCATTTTCAGTTCATGAAAGTTAATTGTGGTCGCCGGAAAAATGTCTTATTCAGCGTTCGGCGGTACTTAGCTCCACCCTTTCGAGTCAATTCTGGTTGCAAAAAAACTAAATGGTGAGGCTTCAAAATTATAGTCCACAAACCAATGGGTGACGTCACGGTGACTATGCCCACTTCTCATATACAGTCTATGTGTCCATCTGATGAATATGAGACCAATATTTACTTTGCTTTTCGCTCTGTTTTTGGTCCCTTCCAACTCCTGAGGGAAATACCTGGTTCTTTTGTTGCTAATGCTCCACTATGTTACTATGTTCACCAGCTAGTCGCTGACTGTGTCGGTCTGCTGTTTGGTAGTGTACAGTTGATTTTTAGAGCTTTTTCCTCTGAAAACAGCTGCCTGCAGATGCTGAAAACTAATTTATGAGAGCGGTGAGAGTGAACCAAAACAGTAAAGTTGCAGGCCGTACAGCTAAATAATGAGCTTGGACTCGATATAAAGCTCCGTAATTGATACATTATTATAAAGACATCGATTATAGCCGCTTTAAGTACTGAAAAAAAGAGCAATACAATAAAGGACAAAGACACACATGATGTAAGTTTTAGAGAAGATATCAGTGACAAAGAGGTAAAGACACAAGGAGGATTTTTATAGCTTCAGTAAAGATACCTATCAGGTTATGTAACTAAAGTCGCTGACCGCTGCAAGGTCTTTTTCCCCCTGCTCAGTGGTCCAGTGACCAATCACGACCACAGCTGGACACACGGGTAATAAGAAACGTGTTGGGTAAAATACGGCCCTTTAAAGGTTCACCGTTCTGCTCTCCAAGCTGCAAGGTGACCAAAAGGACGTCCGTCTGTGAAATACAGGCAGTTACTACAGAACAAAGAACATGAGCTACATGAAGCATTTAGTCATAAAGACATCTCACAGTGTATCAGGGCAGTGGAGCCTGTTTTAGGAGCGGCACGGTGAGTGCAGATAGGAGGGAGTTTACAGACAGAATTTCATGCTTCACCATCCTTTTTCACATTTTGGAGGACAAGATAAGACAAAAGTGGCAATATTCAAGTCATTGAGATTTTAAAAAGCTTTATCCAAGAAATGTCAGTGGAGTACAAATGTGTGTTTTACCTCCAACACGCCTCCCATTCATAAAAAGGGCTGGTTTCTCAGAAACATTTGTGATAAAACTAAAATGTAGAGATATAAAGATTCCCACTAAGCAAAAAGACACAACTAGACAGTGGTTTAACACTTATTGGTAATAGATTTGTCTTTCTCTTCATCTCTATGCCACCACATTTTATATTATGGGTGCCATTTTTTGTTTGCAAAATTGATTATTATCATATAGAGCTTTATGTAGGCCGTTGATTTTGCTTTTCTCCCAGCACGAACCTTCTCAGCCTTGATCAGTATGTGTTAACATCTGCATTCACTCAGCAGCTGGATGAGTTACTCAGGAGTCAACAATCAATTAATTTATGCACTCTGGTACAGAGCTAATTATCAAGAATGAAAAGATCACAATCATCTATTTACACAACGGCAATATGTGTTTGTACATACATATTGTATAGTCTTAGAAATGTGTATTGTTCATAAAACATTTTCATGTAGGCTGCGCTGCATGTCTACTATAAATTTAATTAATCAATGTAAGGGATTTGTAAGCACATGTTCAAACATGACAGCAAATATACACAACATATAATAAAGTCAATATAGAAGTCCGTCAAATCAAATCAATAATGTAAATGATCTTCTACTTTGTGTGTTATTGTTTATTGATATTATTTGATTTTCATTTTTCATGTGCTAATGTTTCAATCTATAATTGTTTTTAATCATATTTTGTATATTTTATATTTTTTGTTTTATTATTTATATATTATTTATTTATTTTCATTCATACCTTTAATCTTATCTTTTTATTTTGCTGTGCATTAGTTTATCTTTCTAACGTATCATCAGTCTTATTAGTGTGTCTGCCATCTGTAAAACACTCTGAACTGCACTAAAAGGTACTAATACAAATACATTTTAATTGCTCCATTGATGCGGTCCACTTCAACAGAAGGGAGGGATTTAAAGTTGTTCATTTCTGTAATCAAACCCGGAAAAGTGTCTGTTTGGCAGCAGTAGATAAACTTGTCACTTCTCTGACTGTTTACAGTTCAAACTAGAAAAGTGCACTCAGCAGAGTGCAGATCTCCGCCAGGTGTGTCTCCCTCTCCGGTTCCCTTACAGCTAAGATGGCGGCGAAAATAACAAAAACAGGGATTTATTCATCTCGCATCATAACTTCAGTGGATCATATCGGGTATGGAATTAGTCTGCAGATGCTCCGGTCCAGTTTTAGAGCCACAACAAATGTCAAAATGTGGCCTTGCAACAGACTAGGTAAAGCATGTCGACTGCCAGAAATGCCTTTTGCTACTGAAGCAGTTGTTGATCACTTGCAGCCCCTACCGACCGCTTAAGAGGAGTGAGGAGTCGGCAGTGACGGTATAAACAGCCAATAAAATATTTTTTTCAAAAAATGTGAATCACGGCAACCACGAGAGATCCGTGAGCATACAGTCACGAATGAGCACAGAATATACTAGGTTGATGGGTCCAGTAGTACACAAGATTATCTGTGGACAGACAGATACACACACGACTGAACGCATGATCTCCCCTCAGGTTTAACAACATCAAACCCTCCATCTGCTGTTTTATAAGGTCAGAGAAGCAAAGGCCTGTGAGATCTAGCAAGTAATAGAAGAGCTCTCAGATGTCCGCGGCATTGTCGGAACGTTGGTTAGTTGTTCTTTAATGAGCGACCTCGCTCTGCCAGCCGGCTCTCGTGTTACAGTGCTGAGCCTCGGACACAGGATGGGAAGAAGACACCTGTGTCAGAGTAACATCGTGCCACATGTGCTTCATAAGAGACACCGTAGACCGGCGTTAGTGTGGCAGCGATCTCAACCATTAAAGTTTAAAGCACAGACCTGGGAGCGATGCCGGAGAGGCAGACGGATACAGCGGGTATAAATGTCTGTGTGCATGACTTTCCCTTACAGCCACGCACACAACACGAGATGTGAAACAACGGTAACGACTCAGAAGGAGTGAGAGCCTACAGAAAATATTCTTAAACATTAAAACCTGTCTTTATCTTTGTTGCTTTATCTTGAGGTCGGCTGTACTCACAAACACACACACACACACACACACACACAGACTGTGTCTCTACCCACATGTGAACAGCTCAGGGTGTCTGTGCAGACCGGATTGTACGGTACACTGCAGAGTAACGTAAGACAACGACACCCAGAACACCACATGAAAAATTCACAACACACACTTTAGCACAGTCATGGTGACAAGTCATCTCTATCATGCCAAGACAATATTGCTATGTGCTGTAATAAGCCTTTAACGTGTCTGTAAAGTCATTTAAAAAGAAAAACTGTTTTGATGTCTGTTTAAGCTTTTTTTTTTTACTTTAACATTTTGAGCAGCGCCCTAAAATTTGGAGGTTTTAGCACTTTACTGTTCAAATATCTGCTCCCGTTACTGTAGTGACACCTGTTAAACATTCTGTTCTCACGTGACACACAATGCTAATGCTAATGTCTAACGGTGGCAGATTTACCACTCAAAATACTTAAATAATTACTCAAACAATGGGTCCTAGATTTCAAATACAAGTAGACAAAAGTAGATTCTTATTTCTAGCCGGCCACTGTTGATTTTTGTCAGCTAAAATGACAACTGTAGCTAGCTAATTAAGCTAACGTTGGCTGAAATGTTTTCTGCTGACATCATTTTATAGCAAGAGTCTTGCTAAACGAGTCTTGAATTAGGCTGCTTGATGGCCACATAGATATTGTAACACTGAGGCAAAAATGATGTAAATATGATGTCAAACTCTTATTTCATTCTAACATAATCATGTTTAGCTGCTTATCTTACAGACCTGTACAAGCAAAGGTTAGATTTATGCTTTATTGTATATTTTCCAACAACATGTTTCACTTTTAATGTCGCTAAAAAAAGAAAAGCTTTTACAAAGAGGACTAACTGTTTGGTGAACATATCTTGGTTAACAGGTTTGGCTGTGTGAGCAGTGTAAACTTTATCAAATATAGTAGAGCAGGACAGAGCCGCTAACTTTAGCCTCGGTCTAGTGGGATTACTTTTAGGTTAACAAAACAATGAAGAATTTGGTATTTCTCATCCAAAATGTTATTGTTGGCCGTGTGAAAACATTTACTGAAAATATAATTCAACAGTCAAATAATAAAATATGAAAAACGCAAATAATTAAAACATTTTAGAGATGTTATTTTTGGTATGTAATCTGTTTTTTTAATCTAATCGGGAGTTTGTCTGAGGGAAAGGCGGTGTGTTAAAGTATTTTCAAAGGTGCTGCTAACGGTGCTAACAGCGCTAATAGTGTAAACAACGGAAAAAGTGCTGACAGAGCTAATACCTGGGGGGAACCGGAGGGTGGGCGTTACGCTTTCGCAACAACGCCATTGGTTGAGAATGCGTTATCAGCTGTAACCGCTATATGAGCGGCGGCCATGAGCTAGCCAGTGTGGCACGCTCACATGCACGAACATGCACAAAAAGTAAACGCACGTAACAAAGCGAGGAGAAGCTCAGATTACAACACACACAGATGGAGAGCGACTTTATTCTCTGCTCAGGTAGACATTATTCCACTATATCTTTACATAGCAGATAGTTGTTTGATGCTTTATTAATGCTCTGAATGTCGTATAGAGCACCTTTAAAATCCTGGTTATGGCTGCGTTATGTCCTGAAACTTTAACTTAATCTGTTTTTTATGTCTTCTTTGTCTCTCTCTTTTTTCTTTTCCTTTTTTTTACCAATATTTTACGTAATGTACGTGATGACAAATTAAATATTCCTACCGAGATATAAATGAGACGTGAGTTATTAACTTGGAAACTAACCGTTTTGCTTAATAATTAGGACACATTCAGAGGTGAAAAACAAGGACTCCTATAATCAGCTAAAGTTTCTGTGTCACTGGTGTCCTCTTCAGTCCTTGCAGAGTCTCATGCTGGGTTGTATGTCCTGTGAATGTGATACTGACTATACGTAAATGGCACAGAGGAACAGTTTCAGCTGGTTGCCACTGGCTCTTGAGTAAAGTTTGCATTTGTTGACTGTTGTCACAAAGGACGCCGATCGGAGGTCAGTTCACGCTGATTTCGTTCCCCTGTTATTCTGTTTTATTATTCTGAGTCTGAAATTCTCAAACTGGGGTTTCTACTTTTGTTTTTTTTTAATTCACCATGAATTAGAAAATGGAGAATTTATAAAGAGTCAATAATATTTTCAGACAGGTCTTCAGTCTACTCTGTTGTACAGAGAGGCACTTTGATGATATTATACCTGTGTCCCTGTCTGAAATAAAGCATCCCTGTCAGCAACTGACCAATACTAATACAATTTCCCCCTCTTATCTTGTCATAGAAGTCCAGAGCCAATCGCATTCACTTTCCCCGGCCACAAATCCAGTCACGTACTCTGACGTGGGCACGAGGAACAAGAACACATTACGGCCGCCATCGAGTAATCGGATTTGCTTCTTGCTCATAATAGAGCAATTTCCCATAAAACAGTTTAGTGAATTTGCAAAGTCTGTAACATAATCCTCTGATTTACGGTGTATATATGTCCCGCTTTCCAGGAACAATGTCTCATTTTTAGAAGATGAATATTATGAAGCTTGAAAAGCTGACAGAAGTCACCTTGAGAGAGAAAAAACAGAGAAAGCTTCACACAACTCTTTTTTTGTCCACTTAGGTGTAAGAGAACAAAACCTTGAAAAAACTGGCGCAAGCGGCCTCAGTTTTAAAGCTAGAGTGAAAATACTGACATCATATAAAACTAGAAAACCTAAGAAATCTATTGGTACCATGTCATACTAGCTTATCGCAAAGGAGGCTAAATAATGCTCCAAACTTACGCTTAATTTTTGCAAGGAAAAACTGGCAGGTACATTTTTGAAGGGGTCCCTTTGACCCCTGACCTCAAGATATGTGAATGAAAATGGGTCCTATGGGTATCCACGAGTCTCCCCTTTACAGACATGCCCACTTTATGATAATCACATGCAGTTTGAGGCAAGTCATAGTCAAGTCAGCACACTGACACACTGACAGCTGTTGTTGTCTGTTGGGCTGCAGTTTGCCATGTTATGATTTGAGCATATTTTTTATGCTAAATGCAGTACCTGTGAGGGTTTCTGGACAATATTTGTCATTGTTTTGTGATGTTAATTGATTTCCAGTAATAAATATATACTGCATTTGCCCACTCCCATGTTGATGAGTATTAAGTACTTGAAAAATCTCCCTTTAAGGTACATTTTGAACAGATTAAAAATGTGTGATTAATTTACGATTAATTGAGATTAACTATGGACAATCATGCAATTAATCGCAATTAAATATCTTAATCGATTGACAGACCTAAAATTCACACATCCTGCAACTACAGAGCAACATTAGCATTCATTTGGAGGTTGTAAGGCCAATATTCACTGTCCTATAGCTTAGTGTGTTTGGTGCTGGGCAGGGAAGAGTCAAGGTAAGAATATTAGGCCCACAGACCTGCACATATCATACATGAGAAAGACTTATTATAAGACATCTTTGCCACTAGACCCTACAGAGATTAGCTTATCCATCTACATTTACCTGCGTGCCTATCGTGATCCAGGCAGGTCTCCACCTTTCGTCATTTATGCTGTCCTATAAAAGCTCACAGCTGTCATTGTCATAAAGTTTATGGAAATTTACCTACAGCTGCTAATGAATAAAACACCAACCACGCTTTGCAACACCAAGACATTACTTGAAGTCTGAAGTACAAATTGTATATAGTTAAGGGGTCTAAATGAAGACCATAAAGGTGTTAAATGGGATGGAATAAGTGAAATCATCATTATAATGTGATTTGTAAATGTGTTGCAACAATGACATGAGAGTCAGAGGAACAGACTCACCATGGGTCTACGGTTTTCCACCAGGTGGATGCCAACAATACCCAGAAACGCTCCAAAACTCAGCTGGAGGTGCAAAGAGATCAAAGTGGAGGACATGATTATAAAAAACACACCATCTCACAATCATACAGTGGTTGAGGTGTTAATGACATTATAATGCTTTATCAGTGTCAGGACAAAGAAGGTGCAACGGGAGGTGGTCATCACTCACGGTGATGCCAGAGTAATATCCAGCAACAGCCACGTTGTCGGTGCGAGTGGCTGAGATCAAACCCACGGCCAGAACCACCATAGCTAGAGCCAGCAGGGCCACCGTCACCCACAGAGCCGCTTTCCTCCGACGCAGGTACTGATCTGAGGATGGGTAACAGGAGGACCTCTTTACATTCATTACGTCCAGAACCCTCTGATATTACAGGCTTTTCTCAACCTTATTCTACCTTTAACCTCCTTTTTGCACAAGAAAAAACATGCACATATTTGTCTAGCAGTGGAAGAAGTATTCAGATAATTTACTTAAGTAAAAGTACCAATACAACGATGTAAAACAAGTCCTGTATTCAAAATCTTACTCAAGTAAAGGAGCACAAGTAAAAGTACTCATAGCTGGCTATGCTGGAGCTGTTATGTTGTCTGGTTTGATTGACTGTATAACAACAAGGCATCTTATTTTATATGATTATTAAAGGTTTTGTCATCAACAATTTGCAGGATTTTTCTTCTTTTCACAGACATATTTTTGTTTTAGAGCACCGATCAATAAGGTTTTCTAGTGTGCAAGAACTGTGGTTATAGATTTTTCAGCAAAGTAACCAGTGGTGGAAGAAGTACTCAGATACTTTACTTACAACTAGATATACTATGGTCAAAAAATACTCCATTGTAAGTAAAAGTCCTGAATTCAAGTAAAAGTACAGAAGTATTATCAGCAAAATGTACCTCGAGTGTATTTCAAAGTACTAAAGCTAATTGTGCAGAATGGCTCCTAAAACAGTTATTATTATTTACATTATGATATAATATAATTATGTATATATATTATATATACATATATATTATATGTATTATGTGGAGCCACTTTTGTGTATACTACTGGGTAAATTAGTGGTATGATACTGCATCTGATCATATAAGCAGATAATTTATGTAAAAAGTAACAAGTGTCAAATACACATAGTGCAGTAAAAAGTACAATATCTCCTTCCAAAGTGGAGTAGAAGGAGCCTGTAAAGTAGCAGAAAATGGAAATACTCAAGCAAAGTACAAGTGGCCTATATATGTTAAAACTCTACTCACTAAGTACAACACAGCACTTACTAATGCACAGTTATATTCCACCAGTCTCTCAGATGAACATAGATAAAGTACAATATTTATAGAACAATAAATACTCAGAATAAGTAACCCTCAGGAACATGTCTGTACTTGAGTAAATATGTACTTTCCACCTCTGCAAACGTTTTTTTTTTCCTC
>CAKAOI010030225.1:0-21226 GCA_916701655.1 Sebastiscus albofasciatus | reverse complement strand
AAGTCAGCACACTGACACACTGACAGCTGTTGTTGCCTGTTGGGCTTGAGTTTGCCATGTTATGATTTGAGCATATTTTTTATGCTAAATGCAGTACCTGTGAGGGTTTCTGGACAATATTTGTCATTGTTATACATACATTTGCATAAAGCAAGCATATTTGCCCACTCCCTTGTTGAGAAGAGTATTAAAAACTTGACAAATCTCCCTTTAAGGTACATTTTGATACGTATTTTCATATATTTATATATATCCTTCGCGACAAGCTAGTATGACATAGTTGATATCAATGAATTTCTTAGGTTTTGTAGATTCATATGATGCCAGTATCTTCACTCCAGCTTTAAAACTGAGCCTGTTACAAACTCCGGAAGTTCGATATTGCAAGTTGCGTTAATGCGTTAAAGAAATTAGTGGCGTTCAAACAAATTTGTGTTTGATCAACTTTGACAGCGCGTGTGTGTGTGTGTGTGTGTGTATGTATGTATACCATGGAGAGGCCCGTTCTTCTGGTACAGGTTGCTAGGCAGCGTGTGTCTGTCCCACTCAGATGGCTTAAGCATACGTTCCTGTTTAGAGGGGGTGAGCTGCTCGCTATACTCCCAGAAGTAGCGACGCTTGCCTCTTTTCCGGCTGGAGACTCCTGCTGTCAGGCCTTTTATGTCCTCCATCAGCTCCATGTCACAGCCTGGAGAAAACAAGACGGGGGAATAGGGAGGAAATCAGAAAGACAGTGGACGAGAATTAAGGGGAAATAAAGACAGAAAGGTAATAATTTAAGAAATAAATAACTCATTTCTGAAATGATTACAAGCCATTGATTGGTCACACAAGATGACGGGTTGCTACCTGGCTCAGAGAAGGCGTCACTCATGTCGTCGTCCTTGTCAGCTTCGTAGTCTTCATCCTCCTCCTCATCCTCCTCCTCCTCATCATTCTCTGACAGCTCGTGCTCACTGCCGAAACCCTCATCGTGGTCTTCGTCATCCATCTCAAGCCCATCGCCTTCCTCCTCCTCCGCTTCTTCCTCATCCTCCTCTTCCTCCTCCTCTTCCTCGTCCTCTTCCAGCTGGGAGTGGGCTCTGCTGGCCAGTCTGCGGGTCAGGAACAGAGAGTAGTTGTGCTCCTCCTCCTTGCTCTTCTCTGTGCCCTCGACAGTCAGAACGCCGCCACCGCCGCTAGCCCCTGCCACACTGTCGCCGCTGCTGACCAGCCCAGAGGTGCTGCCCTCCAGAGCCTGGCTCGCCTCGACCAGTTGAGGCATGGTGGCAGACCAGCCTACAGGTATCTCCCTCCTTCCTGTCCCATCTGCCCTCCTCTCAAAGCTCGTCAGGCTGGCAGAGCAGCTGGCTGCAGCAGCAGGAATTACCACCAATGTGGCACTCGCTGAAGTGCAGGCCTTCTCGTCTTGGGGCTGGGAGAGAGGTAGAGGTGGATCTGACCTCTCAAAATCCATCTGGGAGGGTATGTCGGGCTGAGTTTTATGCACAGTACTCACACGGACTTTAGCCTGTTGCACAAAGTGAGTGCTGGTAGAAGTTGGGGCTGCCATCTTGGTTCCCCGCCCCTGGTGCTTGGTTTGAGCTTGGCCGTGGTCCTGGGTGAGACTGAGGAGGTTCTGGGTCTTGGCCATAGTCTCAGTGCTAGAGGGGACAGGTCTGGTGGCTTTTTGAGAGCTTTCAGGAAAGTCTGGGAGAAGGCTGCGGGAAGGACGGGAAAAGGAAGAGCTTGGGGACGGCCGTGCAGAGACGGGGCCCGATCCCTGGCCAGGGACCAGGGGTCTCTTACTATGACAGGAAAGCAGGGACGGCTGAGGCTGAGGTGCAGGCAGGGTCAGGTCAGCAGGGGGGTACAGCGCCTCACACACAGGCTGCGAATCCTCGCTGTTGAGCTGAGCCAGCGTCGGGGTTCGACCAATCACTTCCTCGTCCTGGTAGGGACTAGAGAAGTCATCTAATCCAAGGAAATCCACCTCTTTGGTTCCCCAGATGTCACAGCTGGCCAGCCGTGTGTATCTGCACAGAGACATGCAGTTCTATCAACAGTGAACGCTTTCATTGACTTGTCATTGTATATAACCTATAAAAATGTAATCGTTTGCTATTTCTGATGTAAATATGTAGAAAAGAAAGCCTGAATAAGGGAAAACAAAACTCGGTCAACACTGAGTATATGGCTGGACCGCGTACGTTCAGTCTGTGAATTTGTGGCTGCATTGTTACACAAATAGTCAGTGGTCATGTCTATAATGTTAAATCCAGCAGTACATGTCAACCAGGTCCGGCGAGGACACTAGAGGAAGCGCTGCTCCACTCAACCGGCTGTTCAAGCGGTGACACACCCTATCGTTGAATGTACCTGATTGGTCCCTGGTTTTCTGCTTGTCATTTCAAACAGGAAACAACAAGGCGACCTTCTCGTAAACTTTCTGTTATTCCGTCTAAACAATCCACCAAAATCTACTTCTGAAAACATTTTAAGTGAGAACATTACAGTTTTGACACCCAAAAAAAGTAAAAAATAAATAAATAAATAAAGACTGAAAAATGTCCGACAAAAGTTCGACAAATGTCTGAAAAAAAAAAGAAGTAAAAAATGTCTCAAATGTCCGAAAAAAAAGTCACTGCTTTAATTTCTTTATGACGCTCGTCTGATGAAGAAAACTGTTTGGTAAAACCACAGTAAGGAGCAAAGGTACCTCAGAGCTCACAGAGAGAATATGACTTCTACTTAAAAAACGCTCCATGAGACATTGAAGCTACCAAACAGCGGCGTGGGATTAATCTGAACAGTCAAGGTTGTAAAAGATTGACTCACTCATTATTAGCCAAAAAGATACAGCACCTTTTTCTGTTCTACTTAAACATGACCTCAATCAACCCTGTTAGCAGCAGATTCTCCCAACCCTGCAACGACCAGCACTGTTCCACCTCAGTTTTAATCGCCTTTAGACTTTAGAAACTGTTGTCTGCTCTCAGCTGACAGTCTACATCAGAAGAGAGAGCACACAAACTATTTTGGCAGCAAAGCATCACGATAGGTGCAGGACAGACGGAGCATCACCTGAGATCTCAGGAGACTGCGGCAGCCAGCTGCTTCGTGTTTACTGGCCTCTTAAACCACCCGCTGCCTTCGAGCAAAACCTTCAAATCATCCTCTGTCTGTGTCAGAGCTGCCTGGACGATTATCAGCGATGGTGAATTTTACTGCTATAAAATCCTTTAGGCACCTGTCCTATCGCGTAATATTCACAGACTGACTTCTCATCTGCCTTCCTGCAGTAAAGATCAAACATCCTGAGCCCACATGATGCAGGGAACCATTAAGTACTCACTCAGTAGTGGTGTACACTCTGTCCTTGTTTTTTCTAAATGACTCAGTAATTTCTTTATACAGCTAGGTACTTCAGTTTTTATTAAATGTTACTTGAGCAGGAGAAAATAATGCTTTTGTGTATTTTCAGCTGCACATTAATACACATTTGGTGCGTTAGTCTAGTGAGTATTTACAGCAGCAGGACTGTGTATATCGTGTTGGCTCAAAATAATCTACAGTATCCATGTCCATCACAATGAAGGAAAATGTAAACAGTGCAGCAGTGTGGCTCACTGATGCGTTTTAAGTAGTTTTTGGACAATAATGGAGCTCTATGGCACAGAGGAGTAAGTATATAAGGGTTACACACGACAACACTTAATTAGTAGGATTAAATTAATGGTTGGTTTGGGTCTTTTCATGGGGTTTATTGACTTGACATTAAGAAAAATGTCATTATGCAAGATACCGGTAGATTAAATATGCAGTATTAGCCAACGTTTTGTTAGCATTCTGTTAATATAACATTATCTAGTTTATCTTTGTCCGGATGATAGTGTAGTTGGCATTTGGCTTGTAGATCTGAAGGTCATATACCTACCTGCTTGTAAATTTCACATCTGCCTCCAAAGATTTACATATTTTGAACTGCTGACAGGTGTTCACTAACGCCAAAACACATCAGTGACCGTAATGGGTGGCAAACTGTCAAGGTCCTCCTAGATCGTAAGGATTGATATCATAAATGACCTTCAATTTTGTAATATATCACCCCTTTGCCTCTGTCAGCTTCTATTTATATGGGTATGTCTCTTTCCCACGTACTTTTTACATTTCTGATGATGAACGATTGACAGCTAGCTCCGTATGCTACCCTCCAAAAGTGGCGGTGCACCCCAGAATGCTCAGCGATTCCCATTTCCTATAGGTAATAATGTTATGCACAATGATTGGCAATGCAAGCCACCTTCAACTTCAGAAAGTTGGAGGAGAGCTGAAACACAGTATGACCTTTGAGCTCCATTAAGTTCATCAGTATGTTTTTATGTCTAATTTACTTGCTGCTGTTTTTGACTCGATCTAAAATAAGCCACTGCACATAAATAAATAATCCAGTACCTGGTGAGGTCTTCCCAGTAGGAGTCCCACTGTTCGAACGCTGAGCTGCTGCAGACCGTCTCACACTCGCCAAGACTCATGAGCTGATCCACACTGCCCTCCATCTCCTTGCCTCCGTCCCCGACCCCCACGATGCTGTCCCTACAGGGGCTCTGCCGGTGGGTTATGTCTCTGTCCTGCAGAGAGCAAGAAAACATGGAGGTGAATCAAGCAGGCGGTGGGTTAGAAGATGGTTTATTGGGGATTCTTTCACATCAATGACCCGCTAGCTGTACATTATCGTGCTTATTACACGGCTACTTACTTAAGAAATCAATAATTCGACACAAAAATGGTCCTCCAGACTCCGAGATCAGAACTGCGCCCATAGCAACGGTCTGTTATACATAGCAACGGTCTGCTATAAAGAATTATTACACGGCTGTGTTGAATACTCGATTCTAATTGGTCAATCACGGCGTTCTGCGGTCTGTAATTTCTGTATAACAGACCATTGCTATGTATAGCAGACCGTTGTTCAGATGTTAGTAGCCGTGTAATAAGTGGGATAATGTACATACTGTGCCATCACAGTATGCTTAAACTCTGAAGCTGAAGTTTCAATTGTATAATTTTGTTTTCATTTTACTGTCACAACATTACAATATGGACATTTTGGCAGAGAAAATTACACTATGAATTCATATTAGCATCTGCCTACTAGGTGAATGTCTACGGAGCAGAAGTGTGACGACATTTCTCATTTGTTTTTCAAGTGTTTGGATTTGACTAAGATGAGGTAAAACACATTAGTGGTGTAGGTCTGCTGGTTGATAATATCAGATCTTTTCATGTCTATACAGTAGAGAGAGAGAAGATCATAACAACACTCTGTACACATACATAGTAAAAGAGTTTACAGAAGCCATATCTGTCCACAGTGACAACTAACTGGAGGGTTGAAGAAGATGACAGATCATCCTACGCTCCATCATCACTTTAATGTGTTACTATGGTGCAAGAGAGCGTAGCAGTGAATCACTATTGTTTGGTCTACAGTAGACAGTAAATTGAGGTAGACACCTGCGACTGACAGCGGACTGGTGACACGTGAGCAGTCTCACTTCGCCCACCTCCACCTGTGAGCCCGTCACACTGCTGCAAAACAATTAGACACGGGCCTCTCTGTTTTAAATGCTACCCTGGCAGCCAAGCTGACCACATGCAAACGTTTATATACAGTTTTTCAATGGAATTTGAACTCATACAATTTTCACTACCAGTATAACTATGACTAAAAACCACTGTAAAAGGTGAGAGAATCTGGGAAGCATATTTGCCAAACAAATGATTGGAAATATTGATATGAGTGAAAGAGGAGACGGGCTTTCTTCTGTAAAAACTACTAACATGTAGGACGAAAGTTTTTTATTTTAAAAGTTAAAAAAAAGGAACAAAAACAAAACATCACCGTGCCACTTACTGTCCTTTGAATTCTCTCTGGTGTTTGTTGGGAGCTGGTGTGCTGTATAACATGTAACCTAATATTGTTTTTTGATACGGGTGGGGATACTCGTGCCGAGCCGTGAGCAACTGTGACCACTCAAGCCGCGCTGACACGGTGCAAGTGTTTTTCCACTGCACCACATGGCAAGGTAAAAAAAGCCGTTTACCATGATGACACGTTGGAGGACCACATTAAAAGAGTCTGCAGCTCTTCTGTGGCAGTTTCTGTTTGTACTACTTTACTCTGCAATATTTAAAAACTGATCCGCTGACCAAATAACTCAGAATATGTCCGACGCAGACGAAGCTCCGCTAACTCTGTGATATAGTAATTGCATTTTCTATAGGGGCTTCAAAATAAAAGGCTATCGCTGGTTTGCAAGTGCAAAGCTTTTATTGTGAAGTGGCAACAGCAGTAAACAGTAAAATAAGCCTGATATCTGACATTACGAACAGGAAAGTGGAAGTGAAACTGTACACCAGACTACAGAGATTCCTGTTAGAAGTTATAAGAGTACGAAAAAGTATCTACATTTGTGTGGCAACTCCTCTACATGTCTCACATAGATCTTCAAAATTGGTGCGACTTTCTATTTGCCACAACCAGCAAGCTGCTTTGAGCGGATTAGTTTGTACTAGGACTGTCAAAGTTAATGTGATAATAATGCGTTAACGCAAATTCGTTTTAATGCCACTAATTTCTTTAACACATTAACATAATCAAGGTTGTAACGGGCTCCGTTTTTAAGCAAGGGTGAAGATACTGGTATCATATGAAACTAGAAAACCAAAGGAATTCTTTGGTACCAACAATGTAATACTAGCTTGTCCCATTTTCAAAGAGGTCCCTTGACCTTTGACCTCAAGGTATGTGAATGAAAATGGGTTCTATGGGTACCCTCGAGTCTCCCCTTTACAGACATGCCCACTTTAAGATAATCACATGCAGTTTGGGCGTCAAATCATAACAGAAATTATCTCAAGACGCTTTTCATACAGAGCAGGTCTAGACTGTACTCTATAATCTAGAGATCCAACAAGAGATCCCCCATGAGCATGCATTGTAATGCGACAGTGGCATGGAAAAAAAGAAAAAACTCCCCTTTAACATTTACATTTTTACAACAAAAGCCTATTAGAGGAATCCCTGACAGCAATATTTGCTCAACACTATAGTCAAAATGCCTATTTATTTATGTTTCAGTCAAAAAACTATGTGATGCAGGAGGAAATTGAATTTTGATTGATGATCTTTAAACGATGATCCTTCATTCAAATGCAACTCAGTGACTGCAAAGCATGAGCAGCTGTGACTGATCTGAAAAGAAGTCTTGCTCAAAGGATGGTTAGCAAGGTCTGATGCCTGCAGGGCCTTGATGAGATGAATGTGTGCGTGTTTGTGTGTGTGTGTGTGTGTGTGTGTGTGTTTGTGTGTGTGTGTTCATGTGTGAATGTATCTTTGTATATTTAAAGGTGTGGGCGATAGTAACAGTTGTACAAAGAGCTATTAACCGTGCCTATGCTTTTATATTAGTTTAATAATTCTCTGTGTTGTCTGAGTGTGTGCAGTGTGTGTGTGTGTGTGTGTGTGTGTGTGTGTGTGTGTGTGTGTGTGTGTGTGTGCACACCCACTCACCAGTTCGTACATGAAATCTGGGTCAGAGCTGGTGGCTAGCAGATCAGTGCTGGTGAGGGCCTGATCGGCAAACGAGTAGTTTTGAAAGGCGTCAGCAAAGGGAGGCTCCATCCCACTGGTGCTGGGCTGCAAACAACAGAAATTAATAAATTCTGAAGTGAACAAACAAAAGTAGACGTCATCATCACCAAAACCAAAATCTGATAAATAGAGTTTTTGATACAATGTGGTCTCACTCAAGTTCATATATATTTATAAATACTCGAGCTGTCAAAGTTAAGGCAATAATGTGTTAACGCAGATTTGTTTTAACGTCACTAATTTCTTAACACATGAATGCAACTTGCAATGTTTAGATTGTAGCAGGCTCAATAAAACTAGAAAAACCTACAGAATCAACTGGTACCAACCAGTCATACTAGCTTGTCAGGAAGGAGGTTAAATAATGCTCCAAACTGATGCTAAATTTTGGTGAGGAAAATCTGTCATGGCCATTTTTAAAGGGGTCCCTTGACCTCTGACCTCAAGATATGTGAATGAAAATGGGTTCTATGGGTACCCACAAGTCTCCCCTTTACAGACATGCCCACTTTATGATAATCACATGCAGTTTGGGGCAAGTCATAGTCAAGTCAGCACACTGACACACTGACAGCTGTTGTTGTCTGTCGGGCTTGAGTTTGCCATGTTATAATTTTAGCATATTTTTTTATGCTAAATGCAGTACCTGTGAGGGTTTCTGGACAATATTTGTCATTGTTTTGTGTTGTAAATTTATTTTCCAATAATAAATATATATATATATATACATTTGCATAAAGCAGCATATTTTCCCACTCCCATGTTGATAAGAGTATCAAATACTTGACAAATCTCCCTTTAAGGTACATTTTGAACAGAAAAAAAAATGTGCAATTAACTATGGACAATCATGTGATTAATTGCGATTAAGTATTTTAATTGATTGACAGCCTTAACAAATACATTCTATTTTCCACACTTTTCCAAACTGCACAGGCCTGTGCTGGAGGAAGTCCCTCTTACCTGAGGCATTGCCAGGCACAGCTTAGAGCTCCAGTTAGGAGAACCTCTGGTCGTCCTGTCGAGTCCCAGAGGTTTGAGGTCGTCTGATCAGTGCAATAAATTACTGCTAAAAGGAGACGATCCGATGGATGCAGCCTGCAAGGCTGGGGGGGAAAGGGGAAGGGGGGGTGTCAGTCAGGTTTGGGCTCAACCTGGTCTGGTCTGGTCTGTTGTGGTCTGGTGTGGTTCTCTGTATGCTTCAAGTCTGTGGTAAAAACAGAGGGAGTGCACAGAGCAGAAGTATAAGAATCAAAAGAGGTGAAAACAAAGAAATAAGCCACCAGTAGCATGCAGGTATATTTTAACCACAGCTGCTGAGTTTGTTCCCCACCAAACTGCACGAGGCATACAGACTTTAACTGAACATATCCATGTACTGATTATTTATCCCACCCTCATTTACAAACTTATTTATATGGAGAGTTGTTTTGCCTCTCTGAAGTGTACTGCTGGAGGTATTCATACGAGAGCTGAAAGTAAATGGCTGCAACAACACAGACAACCAGTTTGTTTCCTTTGTGGTTTGCAGATATGGAAGTACACATCTAGTCTGCCTTCTATGAAGTTGAGAGAATTGCGGAGGATATAATAATAGCCCTTTTTCTACTGTAAGGCAGGTCTTATTGTGTGGTCCCACCAGAAAGGTCTTATGGTGTGGTCACACCAGAACTGGCAAGGTGAAATTTACATGCACACCACGGCGAAAGCAGGTGGGACAGGAATTGGTGTTGGCGTAGTTGCAAAAACAAGCTGTAGGAGCTAGCAGGCTAACAACAGCAGTTTGTTGTTGTAAGTTGAGAATTACAAACCTTTTCATCGATTACTTTATTGCCATTATTTATTATCAATGTCCTTTCATCTACTGCCTGCCATGCAGCACCCCTCCCTCTCTGCTGCTTGTGTTTTCTCACCATGCAGCTGCATAAACAAGTGTATAAACGGGCAGTATTTTGTATGGGAGGGGTACACCCCACCCTCTCTTAAAGCGAGCACACACTGAAGGTCAAAAAAGCTATTCATCACTGCCCCCTCTTCACTGAAATGGGGAGTGGACTTCAGTTGCAAGGTTGCATATGGACTGTAGTTGCAACTGCTCACTTTAGTACAGTGTGAATGAAACTGAAACTACTTTGGGTTTTCAATAATACTCTTACCTCCACATAAAAGTCCTACTCAAAAACAGCAACATCCAGGCCTTTGTTTGTCACACAAATAGTTTCTGTATCTTAAAAAGGAACACATCATGGGAAACACTGTCCCAGTGCGTCTAAAAGTGCAGAACTGTTGCCTCCAGGCATCCCTCTGTTTACTGATAACTGCTGGATGGGAGGCTGAGCCTTCTGTCTCCATCTCTAGAGCTGGACCTAAAGTCAACACAAGCGCTGGGCCAAGCCAGTCTGTCGTAATCTTTCCTCCTCTGTCCCTCTTATCCATTTCTGCTTTCACAGACTTAAGACCTAAATATACTGATGCTCTGGGGCCGGTATGATGAAGCAAGATTAGTGGGTTAGCAAGCTATCTTTGCAGGCTGTTCTCATACACTGTTCGTAGCTATAGCTACCTATGAAAAGTAATGCACTGCAATTTGTGTATATTCCACAAAATAAATTTGTGTGTAATTCACGTAATCGTGAACCAGGAAATATAAAGAGCGGCCAACGCCATGTATGGAGGAGATCGGGGTGGGTGGATGGGTCAAAAAAATACCAGGAGACCGGTGTTCGTACCCCGTGTGAAACCAGAAGTCAACGTTGATTTATATGTCACATAACTTACGTACTTAAGTAACGCCACTTCCGGAGTTATTTTAACCCAAACCACAACCTCTTCCGAAGCCTAACTAAGTAGTTTTGTTGCCTAAACCTACCCAAGTCGATCTTTTCCAAAGCCTAACTTAGTAGTTTTCTTGCCTAAACTTAAGGAAGTTGTTTCCTGTGCATGTAACAAGCGGAAATTGACAGGTGTTGCTGAACATTCGTAGGAAAACGAATGAAAAGGGAGGAATAACTATTTCTTAAGATATCATACAAACCATTGTATGAGAATACGCAAATCTTTGAGCTTGACTAAGAGGCTGGCTCACATTTAACCAGGGTAGATCATCATGGTAACCAATACACCAATAAATACCCCACCCGTGAAGTTTGAAGCCTTTATGTGTCTTAAAAAAGTGGCCAAATGAGACTACTAAACATCATCACGCTGACTCTCATTTAGCCTTGTTAGCAACTGCCTTTTTTAAGACACATAAAGGCTTCATAATTCACAAGTGGGGTATTCATTTGTGTATTTTATGTCGTAGAACAAAATATTAAGATCTCTTCAGCTTGTGTTAACCACAGACCTTATTTCAGGCATCTAACGAAAAACCCATTAAAAAAAAAACATTGACTCATTTGCGGGTGTTAGGACTCATTCCTGTAGCACTCTATTGTGACAAAGCAATTAAGACCATTATTTTTAAGTTGATGCACTTACTGAAAGTCAGGTTTAGACTGGTAAGTTTTAATATCTGGATTTATTAGGACTATGCCCGTCTTGCTGCTGTTCATTTTCTGAAAGCTTTTAAGATCAATTACTTGAAATGTAGGCTATAAATGCTGTCACATTGAATCCAAATGCAATTTGAATAAAATCCCCCGCTGTTTAAGGGTATATACATGGTATTATTAACATTTAATAATATTGCAAACTTCCCCACTGTGGGACTGATAAAGGATTATCTTATCTTATCATGATTCAAATTGAAATGTGTTTCTGTTTATCACTATGAAACATGTCTGAAGTATTTAGGATGAAAGGTTTTAGAATACAAATACTTCAAATGGCATCTTAGAGTGCAAATGATAGTAATCATATATGCTTGATCTGTGTTACGATTAAAAGGGGGTCCTTGGAAAATGCTCTCCCTGTTAGGGGTCCCTGGCCCCAAAATGTTTGAGAACCCTTGTTCTAAAGGATCCCGACCATGGATGTATTTAGAGAGCTGGATACAGCACTGCAGCTCAGCCTTGCTGCCAGTCTGTCCCAGTGCAAACTGCAAACAAGGTAAATTATTACTCTTTGTATGAGGGATTTTTAATCCATGGAGGTTTTATAAAAATACGTACATGATAAAATCGCTTTTAACTACCATGATAATCAAGCCAGAGATAGAAGACACATATTTTCGAATGTGTTCACTCTGGGTTTAAAACAGGGAAACAAACAGAGAGTGCAGGAAAGGCTCTGGCAGTGCACTCGTTAATGAGTCAATTAATCACTATGGGAAAGCCAGCCCGGGCCAGAAATCCTCGCTGCCATGCAGCAGACAGTCTCCCCAGTCAGTCCCTGTGAAAGGACTTTATTCAAGTAGACATCACCTGTTGTGTGCATAGATGAGAGAGTAAGTGGACCGTTCGGTTAAGTGTTATAGAAACTGTTGCATGGTTGCGTTATTTATTAATCTGATGGCTACCTTATGGATTAATCTATTAATCATTCAGTCCATGAAATGTCAGAAAATAGTGAAAGTGCTTCCCAGAGCCCAAGGTGACATCTTCAAATGTCTTGTTTTTCCTAACCAACAGTCCAAAACCCAAAGATATTCAGTTTATAATTCTATAAAACAGCACCAAATATTCACAATGATGATGAGATGACTAAAGAATGACTTTAAAGATTAATCAACTATGAAAATACTTGCTGGTTATTGTTCGGTCGATGGACTAATTGATTAATCGACTAAAGGTTTCAGCTCTAATATGAAGTAAGAAAACAGTGTTGTTAATACTGTTCTTGTTGTAAAGGCAGCGGCGGGGCATCTGGTATTGAATGAATCTCTAAATATTTGTCTGCATTTAAATGACTTACAGGATGCTCTTTGTCCAATTAACATACCGAACCAGCAAGTCCATTAGCAAAGCATACAGCAGCTCTCAGTTTACCCAGTAGCTGCCGGAAGTTGTTGAGAGAGTAAGCTTCTTAAGAAATTTGGTGTGTACTCCAATCCCTGCCCCCATTATTTGTCGGAAAGCACCAACATTTCTGAACCCAACTGCCTCCCCACATTCGTTCAGAGAGCCTCCGATTTGCTCTGCGTACATCAAGCTTAACCTTAACTTCATTTTGAATAATCACTTCACTTCCACCCTCCCCTCATTCTCTGCTTGTTTGTCGTTCTCTCACTTTCCTGCACCACCAACACATGGACTGATCTTTGGGCCCTTCGCTGCTTTTGCATAGCAAATAAATGAGAGTCTGCATGGAGACATGACCCCTGCAGTGAACAGCTGACACACAATCCTACACCAATCCCACGCCTCCGAGGCCATGGCGACGACATCACTTCCTCTCACTGGGTGCTGACTGACTCAAATGAACTTCTCACCCCTGAGCTGAAAGCTCGATCCCCCTGTGTACACAGCACTTTGCATAGAGACAGGAAGTGGCAGAAAACATATCGACACACACAACGAGTACAACAGCGATTGTAAAAGCAACACCTTTACAAACACCGAAGCACACTCAAGCACACAAGTCTATGCACATAAATATGCATCTGCATGTACACACACTCTCTCTCTTCATGACCAACAGTATATCTGGAAGCTCAGCCTCCGAAATGAAAATTGTGATCACTATTATATCTCAATGTGTACTTCCTTCCAGGGCAGCTGTGTCTGGTGTCACTTGTAGCAGAAGCAGAATGAGGAAACATACTGCCTGAACACAACAGTAACGCCAGCAGCATTGATCCAGACTCATTGCTATCACAGAAGGTAACAGAAAGCCTGTGTGTGTACAAACATGCAGAAAACAAGTCACAACGCTCCTCACCTCTCCAGGCAAAGCTGCACTGAATATTTTCCAGTAGCAGACTTTAATATAATCCAACTCACTGCTTAGTAGCTGACACAGGCTGTGATGCAGAGCCGGATATTTATGACCGAGCCTGACAGGCCCCAAAAGACTCAAGCTAAATGTCTCTCTCAGGCTTTGGTCAGACTTAGTTCAGTGATGAAAACTGCCAGCATTATTAGATATTTTCTTTTAGCCCTTATACTTAAAGGATTTCGCTTGGTTTAGGGTCACAACAGTTTAACCTGTGGGCTTAGGTCAGGGTTCAAAATTTCAGATTTTCTCGAGGCCGTCTTTACAAGACTTTAAAGGTTTTCTTTTTTCCTTTATGGCTATGACATATGGAAAAATCTTATACATAGTACAGGTGGGAGTGTGGGGGGAGGGAATCGATACAGAATAGTATATATAGTCATATTTTTGCTTGGCAAAATTGTATTCGATCTTTTATTTTATAAACTAGTCTTAAAGCTAGAGTGACGATATCATCGATTGGTACCAAATAGGTCATGTTAGCTTGTCGAGAAGAACGCTAAATAATGCGTAGGGCTGCACAATTAATCAAAGATTTTATCAAAATCGCAATATGGCCTAGTGCAATTTTCAAATCACAGGAGGCGCAATATTTGTTAAAGGTGAAAATACCATTTTAAATTAATTATTGTGGTGCTGCAGAGATGTCCTGGCCTACACATGATATTCTACAGACTTAAAAAAACATCTTTATTTGGTACAGATCCCTGCAAAGATCACACCATAATACATTTATTATGGCCATTTTCAAAGGGGTCCCTTGACCTCTGACCTCAAGATATGTGAAGGAAAACTCTGAGATGAACAGAGTAAAAACTGTATATTATTAGATAAAACAGAACACAATTTGCAGTTGGAAAAAGATAATAAATCGCAATATATCACAATATATCTTATTGCAATACTAAGCATATCGCAAAATGTTTACAATCACAATAAATATATTGATTTGTATCGTGATAATATCGTATCGCGTGGCCTCTGGTGATTCCCACCCCTAATACTGAGAGTAATGTTCGCTAAAGAAAGACAGATAAACTGAAGAAGACAGAAGTTGCTAAACAGGACAGAATTTTTGCAGCATCATGTTTACATCTCAGAAGTGCATAGGGGATAGACCATTTTAGTTAAGTCTGAAACAAGGCCCGGGCTTTCACCCATCCAGTCCAGGTAACAAAACACTACCCTCACTCTCAGTAATATGATTGACTTGATTATGCTGTTATGATGTACTGTGGCTGCATCCCTCTCTACTGCTGCAACTCACATGTTGGATCTATCCAATGTCTTCTTACACAATTTACAAAATGTGCTTTTGTTCTTTATAGCATCCCTTGACAACTAACTTTGACAGGTGGGGTCACAATGCAATCGCTCTACAAATGTACGGTTTCCTGTGTCGATGTCAGGTTCACACATGCGGCTGTTTACTATGAGCTCAAAATGGACTCAGACAACAGCTCTGTCTTCTTTGCAGCATCAGCTGGGGACGCAGTATTATCTGATAGATAGAATAAAATGTGTTTTGCCGTGCCTATATGAGCGGATTAATGAATGAATCAAATGGCAGAAAGAAAACTGAATACAAACTTGATAATGACACGCTTTACAATTCATTAGTTGTCATTTATCAAGTAAAAATAACAAGTAATATTCACATCTTATTTTCAATAACCAACTACTGTAGGCTTCCTCCGCTCTCTGTTAGTTCAGGTCTGAACAAAAATAGGAGTTTACTGGTGACTGCGATCGTAGCTCCACTATCATGCAAACAGCTCACATTCTCCGCCTCACAACATTGGACGTGATCCAAGTAGGCCAATCAGCAGTGTCTTATCTGGAGTTACCTACTGATACCAGTCCGCCCCTGATTCCTTAGGAGATAACACGCAGGAGATGCCAGACTGTTTGCTAAATGTGAGCAAAGCTCAGAAAGCATCATTAAAGGTCATCAATCCACAATTCCTAAATGTGTGTGTACAGACACACAGAATATGGATGCTCACTAAGAGCCAATTTAGCTATTTTTGTAGATTGGTGACAGTAGGGCTAGCAAATCAATGTTATTGACTATGTGTCAATTGCGGTTTGAGTTTCAATGGAATCGTACTGTGATATATGATCACAGCATCACCATCATCTTTCAGAATTTTACAAAGAAAAATGTTTAAATTAGCATCATGATAAGCATATGAACATTTTTCTGATATATGAGCCGCTTTCCTCTTTTATATAAGGCAACACTCCTGATTTCAAGTCAGATCACCCTGCCCAGCTTGACAGATGAGATGAATTAAATAGATATCACAGGATGGGTTTATGGTTAGAAGTCATGGTTAGAGAGACCAGCTCACTCAGTCACCAAGATGCACTTCGAGTGCAAATTCTTTCTTCAGTTCACCAGGCAACCGTTGCACCAGAGTACAGCACTATAAACAGCTCTTAAGACAGCAAATTCATTGCTGCAATCTGGCTATTCAGGCTACATTCAAGTGTGTATTTAAAAAACCTAGCTAAACAAAATGTAATGGGTTAATTAATTGTGTAGTCTTACTTGATATTGCTTTCACTCATCGATTACCTCATTTTTACTAAATTCTACAGCTCAGACCCAGTATCCCTCATGGGGTTCAACATTTGAGAAACAAGTATATGTAGGTATTCTTTACTTCAGATAGCGGCTCTGTAACACACACCTACAGGAGGATTACTGTAAGCCAGCGGGTCCCAAATTGAGGGGCAGCTCCCCTTGGGGAGACACAGAGCCATACCAGAGGAAAAAGCTTGGAGTGAAACTTAAGTTGAACAGACCTTTTTCACAGCAGACATTTTGACGTGTCAAAGGAAGGTGTAACTAATACCACTGTTAATTGTGGCGCTGCATTGCAATCATTTCTGAAACTTAGCCATCGTTATGTTTTTAGCCCCACCTGTGCTTTTCCTGCTACGACAGGTCAAAATGTCTGCTGTGAACAAGGTCAATTAATCTGTTTATTTGGGAACGACACAGAGTTAAGTACAGCTAAAGGGTAACTTCTGTATGGATCCTATTTTCCCATGTTTTTATGTCTAAGTGACTAATGAGGACAACAATTTTTGACATTGGTCCAATGTTGTGGGAGAACGCTGCAGACAGCAGCCGCCAAACGGGATGCAATGTAGTCTCTCAGGGCAATTCCTCACCGTCAATTTACGCCCACTAAAAGTGCTTATTTTTGCTACTGACAGGATCAGATTGTTATCATAAGTGTCTGACAACATTATGGAAAGGACCCTAGAGAGACATTAAACATTTTCCTTCACCTTTCGCTCGATCTGGTCTGTTTGTTATTGTGTCTAACCAAGTCTCGCTCGGAGAAACCTCGCATCACATCCACATTGTCAAAATCATCTAAATATTCAGCCATGACATTGAAAGTCTTTGACATAACACTAAGCTACACTTTCTGTACTCCAACGCAACAAACTCTGACAACAACAGGCACTCTTCTCTCCAACTCTTACTCACGTTTCTACCGTTTAATTCCGCTAACAAGTCACATGACACAAAAATACCAAAGTTACCTTTTAAAATAAAAGAAAAGCTTTACTGGTGACGCTCATCAAGGAAACACATCAGTCAAATCTAAATGACAAAGTCTATGAAGAAGTCTTGATCTCAAGTCCACTGTCAATAAAGCAAGGGAGCTTTGTGTGTGAACAAGTTTGGACATTTAACTTTCCCTTTTGAATGTGAATGAAAAACATTTGCAAAAAGGAACACACAGTTCATGTTCTTGAGCATGTTATATGTACGACATAAGATTTAACAATGCTCCTTTTGTTATCAATTTGGGATCCTCTGCTTTAACCACATAAGCACATGGTTCCAAATTAATTATGATGATGATGATGATAATAATAACAACAACAGCAACATCAAAGAACAATTAAACACTTGGGAAAATGGATTTTAAAAGATCAGAAGAAACACATCACCAGCACTCACAGATAAAAGGTCTTTCTTAGTTTATTCATTTAGCACATCAGCAGTGATGATGGCTTATAGCTGAAACGTATTTGTTTGTTTGACTAGAATAAACTCAGAAATACCCTTTATCTGTGAGTGCTGGTGATTAGTTTCTTCTGATCTTACTACTACCTGGAACCTGAAACTGTTCGAGATTAGGAGACGTGCTCGCTGCTACTTTCTATTTTGAATTTTAAAAGATACCTTGAATTTGATGCATATGATGATGTGACATATGTACCAGCCCATGTGTTCATGGTATAGTCTACAAATGTTTTCTTTATCCTGCACTGTTACAATAGCGATAGTAATGGATGACCAGCTATAGTACAGACACTGCAACTGCTGATGAAATCACAATGAGCATTGCAGTTTCCCATAACCTCATATAAACAACCACACTACCAGCAGAAAAAACACACATAACACTACACAAAAAGGTATGAAACAGTAGAAAACCTCTTAACTCAAAAAACATTGAAAATTACATCCATGCATCTCTTTGTGATGGATTCACTTGTTTTGAAGAGGCACAGTCAGAGTGCACACGTGTCTACATCTCAACATAGATAGATAGATAGATAGATAGTAACTATATTGATCCCGAGGGAAATTCAAGTTTCCAGCATCACAGTTCCATAGTGCAAAACATGTTAGTAAAAAGGCAATAAAAAAGTTAGTAGTGCAAAGTACAAAATACAAAAAAATATACCAGATATAAAAATACAAGGAGATGAAGAAAACTGTTAAAACTGATTATCATCAACATCACCATCGAACAGGCAGATAAAAAATGTCAAATCACCTATTACAAGCATCAATAAATTCATAAATGTCACCAGTATCTCCACAGTCTCTGCACTCATTACAGATCCTCAGCAAAGCAAAACAAACCTCAATCTAACACCATTGTGCCAACACCCACGTAATCCACTAATCTCATTGGTCGAGCGGAGATGAGGTCCCGCCCCAAGGCGTGCCTGAATGGCCGCGACGACTGTCAATCCCCCCGAAACTGCTACATAATAAACAGCCTGTTTCACTCTAGGTTGAGGCAGAAGATAAACAAGTTGGAGGCCTAACATGCCTGTGGCCTAGATAGCCCTATTTAAAAGATATTTAAAGTAAAATACACCACCTAGCACAAAACCCCAACATAACACAACATTATACACTATTCCCTGACATTTGTCAGTATTTATACGTAAGAATAAACATCAAAATCACAATCAAAACGTGTATGTGCCAGAGTCGCTTGATAAAACTACACATTAAATCGTAAAGGTGAAAATCCAAACTAATCTATCAACCCAGAGAAAATGTAACTTAACATATCTTGTTATTGGATACCTAACTCTAATTCGGTTGTATTATTTAACTTAAATTACATGTAAATCTCTGTCTGTGTCGAGCTTTATCTAGCAACATTGTGTGTGTCTTGTGTTGGGGGGCGTGTACCTGCAAAAAGTCACTGTTGTGGCACACTGAGGCTTTTTTAAACCATAAACACAGTTAAATTATGCTCCACTAAACATACAGATTGCATGTTAAACAGCTGTGAGTATATTTTAAGAGGTGCAGCATGTTTTTTGGATAGTTTAAAAGTAAAGTACACGCCGTTCTTCTTACATAAGAAGTGCAGGTTAGCTGTAGCTTCATTTCTGCACACTTCCTGCAAGAGAGCTCCATAAAGCTGCAATGCAACAACAAGAGACACGTTGCCCCCCAGAAACTGTGTGTTTTCTGATGCAGATCTTGTTTCCCTTTCACCCCGCAGCAGCTCAGTATGGCCTCCAGTCCGCCCCCTTCCTCATCCCACAGCTGAAGCCCGACACACAACAACAACCTGCCCGCTAGCTTCACAGCTAATCCTCCTCCGCGTCTCCACCGCTCCGCTCAGCAAAGTTCACCCCAAAATACGGCTCAGTAACTCACTTTCAGGACGCCCTCGCATACGTCTCACTTCTTCTGTCGGACCTCGTGTATGTGGAGATAATAAGGCCCCTCTTTTCAATGGAGTCCACACGCTGGTACTGTTACAGCTCCTCTCCTCTCTCTCGGGTTTGTTTTGTTTTTCTTCTTCCTGACGGGTTCCTGGAAAGCGCGTGACTGCCCGACCACGTGGTGCGCCGCTGGGCCAATAGGAGCAGAGTCCGAAAAGCTGGGTAACATTTCACCATTCTCAATATACTGTAATATAGTGTTATAGAAATAAATACTGAGGTAGTGACTCACACTTACCGTGTAATTTTTCACTTTCGCTTTTCACAACGCATTTTCCACTAGGCATATAAATACAATTCTGGTGGAGAAATACAAAATCACCATTTGACTTAACCTTTAATAACACATCATAATTCATTAGTTGATCTATATTTTGTAGTAATAATCTGAATCTGCACATAAAATCTATCAAATAAAATAAAATAAACACCAATACTGTACACCGACTATGTCAGTACTACTCAGGTGCAACTTGTAATACTTTCAGGTGAAATTTCATTCCAATCATTGTGCAATATCAATTTTCCACCGAGCTGACGTGTGTCGCCTCACTGTTTTGAGCGATGTTCGTACATGTCTATGTAGAGAGAGCAAGCGTGAGCCCGACGCTGACTTTCGTTAACTTAACGGCCCCAGGTGTTGCTGTTAACAAGCATTTCTGAATCTTACAAACAGTCCCTTTAAGCTTTATTTTTTTTCAATATTATATTTATTGTTTTTTTTGTTCACTTTGAAACAACAGAACAAACATTCACAAACATCCCCTATAATAACATTCTCGGTACAAACTACTCCACTAGGCCTATAAATACAATTCAGGTAGAGAAATACAAAAAAATAATAAATATAATATTTAAGAAAAAAAAGGTCAAGTCAAATGGGCCAATAGGAGCAGAGTCCGAAGCCTGGGTTAAAAACATTAAGTGTAACATTTCACTATTCTCACTATATACTGTAATATACTGTTATATAAATAAATACTGAGGTAATGACTCCAACTTATCATTTTTTCATATTTTATTGAGTTAGCTATTCAGTTATGTTTTCTGTAAATTATTTCTGTAATAAGTTAAAATATTTTGGACATTTCATTACTGAAGACATGACAGATGATGATATTTATAGGCAATGCTGCAAGTTGTAAACCCATTTGTGGTCAAACTATAAAAAAGCAAGCTTACAGAGACTTCAGGTCGCATATAATGATGCAATGAGAATATTATTAAAAAAGACCAAGATGTTCCAGTGCAAGTGAAATGTTTGTGTCTGCAGGCATCAATACTTTTCAAACTGTATTAAGAAATCTCATCTCATCATACAATTCTGGTGGAGAAATACAAAATCACCATTTGACTTAACCTTTAATAACACATCATAATTCATTAGTTGATTTGTATTTTGTAGTAATAATCTGAATATGCACATAAAAGCTATCAAATAAAATACACACCAATAACTGCACTATGCTGTACACCGACTGTGCAATATTAGTACTACTCAGGTGTAACTTTTAATACTTTCAGGTGAAATTTCATTCCAATCACTGCGCAATCTCAATTTTCCACTTGTGCAATTATGTTAATAGTGTGTTTATTGTAAATACTGTTTATATTGTTCCTATTTTTATATTTCCTTCTATTTAAAAATTGTTCATATTTTATATGTCTGTCTATTTTTGTTTTGCTTTTTTTACTGTGTTGTAT
>CAKAOI010030224.1:0-22266 GCA_916701655.1 Sebastiscus albofasciatus | reverse complement strand
ATTTTTTTTTTCGGACATTTTTCAGATCTTTTTTTTCAGATTTTTTTTTCGGACATTTTTCAGATCTTTTTTTTCGGACATTTTTTTCGATCTTTTTTTCCGACATTTTTTTAGACTTTTTTTTCTGACCTTTTTCGATCTTTTTTTTCAGATTTTTTTTTCTGACACTTTTTCATACATTTTTCAGATCTTTTTTTTCGATCTTTTTTTCATACATTTTTTTCAGACGTTTTTCAGATCTTTTTTTTCAGACTTTTTTTGTCCGACATTTTTCAGATTTTTTTTTCAGACTTTTTTTGTCCGACATTTTTCAGATTTTTTTTCAGAACTTTTTGTTTTGGACATTTTTTCAGACTTTTTTTTCGGCCATTTTTCAGATTTTTTTTTCCAGATCTTTTTTTGTCCGACATTTGTCAGAACCTTTTTTTTTAGATCTTTTTTTCCGACATTTTTTTAGACTTTTTTTTCTGACCTTTTTCGATCTTTTTTTTATGACGTCCTTTGTGACTTTTCAGTACAAAAAAAAAGTTTATTTAACTCGTAAAGTGTAAAAATGACAATTGGCTGTTTCACAGTTCATGTTTATGTAATGTGACTGGTTGCCTAGCAACCGCTCAATAAAATAGCCTAGGGACTGGCCAGTACAACAGCAAATTATCGTTCCATTTTTATAATGTTTTTTTTGCACGTTTTCGAGCTATTCCTTTGCAGTTGTGGGACGTAATCACAGGGCTGATTGATCAGCTGTCCGTCATACAGACACACGCCTAGTTAAGACAAACAGAAGGGTTTGTTGTGCTTCTGTCTCCGGTGTTCATTCGGTGTATTAGGGGTTTATATGCGTGTGTCCCTGCGGCAGCGTCCCACACGGCCGTTAAATCTGAAAAGAAAGCCTCAATTTTGTCAGCTCCACAACAGGATGAACACGTCCCTCAGGCCTCAGTCTGCTCCCCACACAGCACAGCTCAGCTCAGACACACTGTTCAACCAGCAGTTATTATGTCCTTTAGGTCGACACACAGACATGTGGAGGACTTCTACAGCTTTGTTTACTGTTCTGTTCAGATGAGAGAGAAGTGAAGCATGAATTTCTGCAGCCCGGATAAAACGAGATTTAAGTTTTTATTACCTTGCATTAGTGTGTACTCCTTTGTTTTGTACAAATATTTGCCTGTGGTGTAAGAACTAGAGATCTAGAGAGGAGGAGGAGAAAGAAGAAGAAGAGAAATAACAGGTATAGATGTCTAACGTTTCTCTCCTCTGTTCGGATTCTCTTAATCTCAGCCAGAAAATCCTCTTTCATTCTTTACAAGATTCCCAAATCCTGGATAAATCCACAGCAAGACATTAGTGCTCTGCAAACCGCTCTCTGACTTTACAGAGATTTGCATCCTTCAAAGCTCTCAGAGTCGGACTAGTCTCATGTGGTCCGGTTGGACGGATGCTGATCTACACTTCACATGAACGGAGGAAGGGAAATAACTCTGGATTCAGCTACAACTTGAGTCCGCTGAGTTACAGACGTCTCTTTACCAATGTAAGTCTACGGGAAAAAGTCTTTTTGGGGCCCAAAGGCGTCACGTGACGGACACGGAAGTTGCAGTACCGTCGTTTGGCCACTACGAAAGTTGGGATCAACGACCGGCGCTCTTCCTTGGGGGGGTTGGATGTTGAGATGTGTCGTCTCGATGACAGGAAACGAGTAAGAAAATAGACAAATAGGTGTACATATGCACAACCCACAGACTCGTACACACACAGCTTCAAGTCATAATAGATAAATTTAATTTCATGTGATATTATTACAGCACAAAACTACTCGAGTGTTGGTGTGAATGTGTGTGTGTGTTTTTGTGAGTGAAGGATACATCCATCAAACAGTATTGGCTGCTGAGACTGGCACGCTCTAATCCACTTGTTTCTGCCGTGTGTAGATTAGCACCAGGTTAATGGATAGGCTGCCAATGTGGCGCGCTCGCTCACACACACACACACACACACACACACACACACACACACACACACACACACCAAATGTAACAGACCTTTTGGTATTACGACGAAGACAATCCAGGTCCAGTAAAGGATGGTGTTTTTTAGGGACACCTTGAACATCCTGGAGGAAACAAACAACGACAAGACAAAGAAACACCAAAAAACAGGAGAGAGGAGGAGAGAGAGCTGAAATCATCTTGTACGGACGCGACTTGTCATCTCCATGGTGCATAATCTCCAAGCCTCCATGCAGGTGGTGCACAGGGATATGTTTGTGTGGATGGCAAGCATTTTAACATGTAATAGCTAAGCTTGACTATCTGGAATTAACATTAGAGATAACCACAATTACATTGTGACTAGTCAGATTCTTATTCCAGATATCTATAACATCAAAAAGGCAGTTAGGGATATCTGTAGTTCAGTTCTGACTATCCTAAATAACAGTTACAGATATCTCAAACCTCATTCTGACTAGTCAGAGTTGTTGTCATGACGTTGCTCATCAAGGCTTCTCATTGGATATCGGCCCAACAAAGCATCTGAACAGTGTCAGCAGAAGCTTTTGCTAACTTGGATAGGTCGGTAAAGTGTGAAAGACGAGGGCTCTTTCTAACCGTAGTGAGGTAGACAACGAGCTACACAACCTCATCTTAATCACAACGAGCCTTTAGTCCTCCGAGCTGGACGCATAATAACATCGGTCTCTACGTTGCCGACGTGAGACGAGTGGTTCAGACGAGGGACCGCTGAGGATCAGATAGTTAGAAAATGAAATAGAAAAAGAGCTCATCATCGAGGAATCCGTAGCCAACGAGTGCTTCGTTCTCTAGAGAGTTGCGGTAGAAATGTACAGCGTGTTGTAGATTTATGTCTCCAGACGCACTTTATAAACCCGTACGGCTGCAGTGCAGCGCCGCAGTATGTCTCCATGCTCGTTCAGGTATATTTAGAGCGAGCTAGCGCCAGCCCGACGCTGACTTTCGCTGACTTCACGGCCACAGGTGTCGCTGTTAAGCAGCAATTCTGAAAGTTACAAATAGTCCCTTTAAGATATCTAAAAAGGAAAATGTAGATATCTACAATTGAGGGGAATTAAAGATATCTGACACTGGAATTACGACTAGTCATATCAGTTGTGGATATCGGCAATGTGAATTGTGGATATCCGTAAGGAGAAACCTCATACACGTGAATAGCAAAAAGTAGTTTGAATCGTACAAGTCAAAATGTAATTACGGATATCTAAAATTAACTAAATGATCTCTTATGAATATCCTGTCTCATTATGATTTCTGAGAGGTAAATCTGCCACCGTTGACTTTATGGAAAGCCTGACAGGCGTAGCAACAATAATTGGGGGGTTGAGAATAGTCACCGGTACATCGTGTGGCCACGCGACCTCTAATATGAGGAATAATACCCTGCTGATTTAAAAAAATAATAATAATAGAAGTGCTCATGGTGTCACATTATGCAGACACAGAGTTGCTTTCCTCTAATTGTCTGCAGCACATCTAAATATAATCACTCCTGATATGAGAGTCATCGATCAATAGCGAGCAACAGAAGCCAACGCAGACGTGCTTTCGTTAACTATGTAGTGGGTGGAAACCTGCTCAAATCTCACAGCTGCATGTGGAAACTAAAGAAAAATAATAACTCCATGTCACACAGCGGGCCTAACAACATTGAACACATCAGAGGAGGAGATAGAAACAAAGCGCAGATGGAGGTGATGTGGAGACGAAGTGAAGGCGGAGGATCAGTAGAGCAGCGCAGAGTCGACATTTCTCCTCTAATAAAGAGCAACGCTCTGCCTCTCACTGCAGGCTTAGACGGGCCGGCTTTATTGGTTCATATCGGACTGACTGACGGCTGCAGCCACAGGGGGAGTGTGTGTGTGTGTGTGTGTGGTCAGCATTCACACAATATTAAACCCTCACTATATCAAACCTTTCATACGAAGCGAAAAGACAAGTTGATGGAGAGAGAGCAAACTCCCCGGGGACAGATGTGCACATGGCAATAAAGGAGTTTACTTCTTCTGTTAATCTTACGGTATATTTGATATAATAAAGGGCCAAGAAGGTGAAACCGGCTGCGTTTAACCCTCTGAGACCCACAATAGACCTGTTCTTAGTGGGGTCCAGGGGGTCTTTAGGGGGAGATAGCAGGTCAACAGTAGATGTCACATAGAAGTGGTGTACATCATCTAAAAGCTGAGAACCTGAAGATTAATCTGAGATGCTGCTCAGCGCTGAGGGTCAAGTTGTTCTAGTCATAAATCAGAAATAAACAGGAATGAACATTTAAAATGAATAGTGAAAGTGTATAAGGGCTTATAACATTATAATAAAAGTATATGATGGTCATCCTCATGCTCTATTATGTCTCATAAGTTGTTGCAGCAATATTTAGGTTGATACCATTTGTTACACAGATTTGCTGCTAAATTTAACCATTTTTTACCACTGGAGAATTGATAAAAATTATCAATAATCCCTCCAAAATACCACATTAAGACACCAAGACCTTGAGGGACACCATAGAAAAAGCCATGCTGTGATTTGGGATCAAAAACTTTTGACATTTTGGAGATTTCTGCAAGAATTGCATTTTTTCGGTGATTGGATGGCGAGCACTTCTGTTTCTTTGTTCTTTGTTTTCTCTTTTTGAATGACGAATACAGACTACCGGCGCCTGCTGGTGTGCAGACCGTATGTGCTAACTGGCTGCAGTCTTTGAGGTGTGTTCAAGTGCATCTTGTCGGCCAAGACGAAGGCGACGTGAGGCGACGCAACAGTTCGACCTTCATTGACGCTAGTTCTCTGACGTCGGGTTGATGCGTCCGGGCTTTCAAAGCTCCGGGGCAGCATCTAGATTGTCAGTTTTGAGGTCAATAGTTGAAAATGAAACGAGGGAGCTTCTCTGCCCAGTTTCATCCTGTGTGTCTATCTCCTTCTCTTCTTTCCTGCTGCTAGATCACCATCAAGCTTCCTGTTTCCTTTCCTGCGTTCTTCTTTTTCATGCTGATCTACCTTTTCCAATTATCCACGCTCCGAGCAGAGGAGGTGCTGTTTCAGGGTAATTGAAGTATTTGTGCCTCTGTAAGTGTAAAGTGTATATGTATGTATGTAAGTAAGCGTGTGTGTCCATCCAAGCATCCGCACTGAAAGTGATGCGCAGCCATGGGGAAAATTAATTTCTTATGACATGAATCCTGCTTTTTTCCCTCCCTACCTACTGTATGTGTCCTACTTTACTACATACGTATCGTTCTCTTCACTCCATTTATCCCCGACCTTTCTGTTTTCTGCTCCGGCTTCTATCCTTAACCTCCATTACTATTCACCTGCAGTCTCACCTGGCTGGCTGCATACATCAAACCGGCTTTAAAACCCTCTTTTTCTTCCAGAGAGCCGGCCGGCTTTATTCGCCCCTATCTCTGATGAAATTTGCAGGCTGTCGGGAGACCTGAGCAGGAAAGTCAAACACCAATCTGGCAAGCGTGTCCTTGCTGCAGGAGCACATTTAGGATTTTCCCCCAGGCACATGCACGCTGATTGGATCTTTGGGTGTGCGGTAAGTCCTGCATGCAGATGATATACACCAACACCGACACACACACTACAGATGAGCTCACCAAAGACAAACCAGGCCTTGCTGCATTCAGTCCTCCAAATTCAGAAACCTCCACAACTTTATCTTCAACACTAAAACATTTTATTCGTGCTTTTAAAATGCTTTACGGTTGAATTCAGCTGAAACCACTGTGATTCTAAAATAATCTCCATCAACAGATTCTGCATTCACACACAGAATCAGGAGGCAATGGGACGCGATTTTGGCATCGGAAGCGTTCTGGTTTCCCGTTTGTAGTCAGAGTCGTGGTGACCGATCATGCTCGAGCAGGCTTTGGCTGAATGCAGGTAAACAGTCCGTGTGGAGCAAACCTCCAGGAAGAGCGCCGGTCGTTGTTGCTGATTTCCGTAGTGGTCAAACGGCGGTACTACAACTTCCGTGTCCGTCACGTGATGCCATTGGGTCCAAAAAGACTTTTTCCCATGGAGTTACATTTGGAAAGAGATGCGTACTTTTCCAGTCGGAAGTCGAGCCATTTTGGCTTCATGCGCCACTGAGACACTCTCATAGGAATGAACGGGAGCCCCGCCTCCAAAGCTGTATCCGGTTCTCTTTATACATCCGTGGTGTGGAGAGCAAAAGAGGCGGAACGCATCGGCCGAGATGCAAACCCACCGGCTATCTTCTGATGATGATTTAGATTAGTTTAAAATGATCTTGGTAGCTGGCTTCTTGTGAAACAATCCGGTTGTACACGTCGTTCTCTCACCTCCACTCTCACGTCTCAAGCTGTTAATCCGACTGTAAACAACGAGCAGTCATCAGACCGACGGCTGATGGGTTCCAAGATTGACTCTAAACTGACTCCTTTCCCCCTTTATTTAGCTAACTATAAACTTTTTAAACATTTCTCTACTTAAAAAAGTACACCTAACATACTGCACAGCGAAAAAACAAGAATTACCGCCTCGCCAGTCTGTTCTCACTCACAGGGCGTCAAATACCGACACTTTGTCACGGTCGTCAGTGTTCGATACCGCTGCAAAAGGCACTTTCAGCATCGCTTTGAGACGCACCGGGCGTTCCACTAACTACAATGTAAACCCATCCACATCAGCAGTAAACACACTGCTGTGGTGATGTAGCTTAAAGAGCAAAAAAGACACACAGGGCGGGCAGTCGGGCGGTCGATCGGTCGGGAGGTGGATAAGGTTTTCATCCAAGAGACCGCTGTTCGTGTCCCTTGCGTTACGTTACAATCAGCTGTTAGTTCGTGTCCCCTGTTCACAATATTCAGTGTCATTTACACTTTAAAAACGTAGCAGTTGAAAACCCAACCATGCTGTTTTTTCCTAAACCTAACTAAAGTGGTTTTATTGCCTGAACCTAAGCAAGTGTTTTTGTTGAGTTCACAACATGAACCACGCGTTTACTGCGAACAAAACATCAGTATAATGACGAGTTGGGATGAGAACGTGTTGGTCTCTTTGTTGTTGTTGTACGCCTCCGCCAACCAGTCAAATTGCAGTTTTCATCCTTAGTTCATCCTTGAGTCCAGGTGGGTGTTTGTGCCAAAATGGAAAACAATTCCCTCCAGGCGTTCCTGATATGTAACGTTAACGAGAATGGGACGTACAGCTGTGGGTGCGTCGCCGGTGCAGAGGCATAAAGTGTGGCCAAAATAAAACATGATTGGGTGTAAAAATAGACGCTGTGATGAACATGGCAGCAGCGTATCGATCGGGAGTTCTCCTGAGGACGAGAGCCAACGCAGGAACTATCCATCGACTCAATTATGGGAAGTGTTGAGTTTCTCACTTCACTACAAAGACTTCTTCTTGCAACAGAAATTCCCCAGTAAGACACACACATACACTCTGTCTCCATCTCTAGTTTATATCCTCATTTCTCAGTCTCCTCCTCTCTCCCCATCCCTCTTTCTTTCTGCACATGCATTTTTATCTCTTTTGCTCGTTGCCCAAACTCCCTCTCATCCATCAACTCGGCTGGTTGGGTCTTGGCAGCGTGCCACAAAGCATATCTCACCAGCCCATCCTTCAGCTTCACCCATCCTCCCATATATCTCAGCGGTCGTCTCTCTGCCTTCTGCCTAAACATATCTATCTATCTATCTATCTATCTATCTATCTATCTATCTATCTATCTATCTGGAGAGCGTTCGGGGTGCCGTCAGGACACCAAACTAACTTCTGACACTAAGCCCGTCACTTTGGAGCTAAAATAACTCAAAGTGTGCCAAGAAGAGACCAACAATCACAACGCCAATAGATTTCAGACACATGCACACACTGCCACAAGCACGCATTCATTTCCATTAGAGCAGCATAATCGTTGACACATTTCTGCGACTAGTTTAATTACTCACAGTAATTAGCCAGAGGCACGACGCTCTTCTCTCGCTCTCTGTCTCACCTTCTCGTCCTCTGTCTGGGTCTTTCTCTGTGTGTCGGTGTTGTACTTAGAGAGCACTGCTGCATTCTTATATTATTATGACCAGTAGCTGGCATCACGTACACAGCTTCAAGAGTTTATTCCCACAATAAAGTGACCCTTTGAACCCGGTAGCTTCCCTTTTATTAAACCTCCTCTCTCCCCCCAGAAACCCGCCCACCCGCAATGATTTCTTTTGTTTTTCAAATCTTCACCCACTTCATGTTTTGGGATTTTCACATCGATCCAAGAGAACCCACTACCTCCCTCTCCGTTCAGTCAGCTAATTGAATTTGCATCTGACTTTTAATTAACAGCGGGGCCGATTTGCATGAAGTCGGATCATTTGCATACGGTCGGCAGCCCCTTCCTCCTCCCCTCCACACCTCTCTACGCTTCTGGCACCGAGCCAAGAGGAAGGGGGGGTGGAAACTGACATGCCAGAGAGAAATAAGGAGGGAGGAAGGGATGCATGGAGGAGGAGAAGGTGAGGCGTCTGCCAACAAAGGAGATGAGAAACAGCAGATGGGGGAAGGAGGAGACAAATGGGGGCAAACAACAACTTGTGCCACCATGAGATGGTGGTGGGGGCGTGGGGGAGGAGGAAGCGAGGTAGACATGCACATTACACACGTGCACATGCACAAAAAACAAACACACTGGCACAAATATCTCCACAGATTTTGCAATCAAGTTGGCTAATTAAAAAATCAAAGGGGGAAAAAAAAAAAAGAAATAACGCGACAAATGCTAAATAGCTTCTTACAAACAGGTGTTAATTGGTGGCACGTCGGCGCTATGCAGATGAGCCGGGCGGACGCGATAACATGATATAGCGATGAGGTGGAACGCATGTCAACACACCTAGGCAGCCTCATATAGGCCGGCTCAACATCACTGTAATCACCTCCTGCATATTCATGCAGTCACACATGAGTATTTGTCAAAACGCTTCCTGTCCAGAGGGCCTCGCTCTGCTCTGATAGGTCCCATCCATCACACCGTGCCAAGTTTGACCAGTAAGCATGTCCTTATCTATTTATACTAGGGCTGTCAAAGTTAACGCGATAATAACGCGTTACCACAAATTTGTTTTAACACCACTAATTTCTTTAACGCAACTCACAAAGGAGGTTAAATAACGCTCCAAACTTGGAATTATTTAGCAAGGAAAAACTGTCATGGCCATCTTCAAAGGGGTCCCTTGACCTCTGACCTCCAGATATGTGACTGAAAATGGATTCTCTGGGTACCCACGAGTCTCCCCTTTACAGACATGCCCACTTTATGATCATCACATGCAGTTTTATGCATGCTGTGTTATTTTCTCCTATTCTAAAATTGTGTGTGTGAATATTTCTGCATACTGGGGTCCCTAAACAGTGTTGAATTCCATAAATTGGGTATCATTGTAAAGCTGAGACTCTTGTGGATCCAATGAGCCCAACTGTATTCATGTGTGATGATGTTAGTCCCCATAGGAGACATTTCATTGTAGTGAGACCATTTTCTTTACTAAACTGTATAAAATGACCTGTGGTGACCTCTAGGATAATCACAGCCTCATGAAACTTTACAGCCACAAACTAGAGACCTAGAGCATTCAGAGGATGGATGGATCAAACTAGAGACCTAGAGCATTCAGAGGATGGATGGATCAGACTAGAGACCTAGAGCATTCAGAGGATGGATGGCTTTCCTAGCTAGATTGACAATAAGGGGGTTTCTGAGCAGCTTAGATAACAGAAGTGCTCGCCATCCAATCGCCGAAAAATCTTTTGATCCTAAATCACAGCATGGCTTTTTCTACGGTGTTCCTCAAGGTCTTGGTGTCTTAATGTGGTATTTTGGAGGGATTATTGATCATTTGCATCAATTCTCCAGTGTTAAAAAATGGTTAAATTTAGCACCAAATCTGTGTAACAAATGGTATCAACACAAAAGATTGCTGAAACAACTTATGAGCCATAATAGAGCATGGGGATGACCATCATATACTTCTATCATAACTTTTACAATTAATAATTATAATTAATTATAGTATATTTCTGATTTATGACTAGAACAACTTGACACACAGTGCTGAGCAGCATCTCATATTAATCTCCAGGTTCCCAGCTTTCAGATGATGTACACCACTTCTATGTGACATCTACTGTTGATCTGCTATCTCCCCCTAAAGACCCCCTGGACCCCCTAAAAAAGACTAAAAACAGGTCTATCGAGGGTCTCAGAGGGTTAATCATGATTACATATTTTAATGGATTGACAGCACTAATTAATAGCCATCCAATAATGCCTAGTAGAGTGATCCGTCTGTCTATCGGTCTATATAGTGTGACAGTGGATGACATACTATCTGGCAGCAGAGTGGCAAAGCTGTTAAGGTGTCACTGAGCATTAAAGCAGCTGGCACGGTGCAATCAGGAGCCCGTACACAGGTTTAACTTCTACTCAGTCTGTAAAACTCAATGTGCATTCAAGCAGAAACATCACCACAGTCTGCATAACATTAAAGCCTGAAATACAACTCCACATATGCTTGTACACAAACACACCGCCTGTAAACAAACTCTAGCCAACACAGGTTCTCTCTGTCTGTCTGTCTGTCTGAGCCGCCCGGCTTCATTAGTATCCAGAGAGAATGCAGCTCATTAATGAATGTCATTAAGGCAGGCGGTGAAGCGCTGGGTGGCTGCCAACAGGACGACTGCTGGGTGGCGTGCGGGGAGGGGGACGAGCCGAGCCGCGGCCGGCGCGATGCAGCTGCTTCTCTCCCGGTTTGTTCCCGGGGGAGATGGAGAGAGAGTTTGGAGAAAAGGAGTATGAGAATGTGGCGGGTCTCAACTTAGGAGTTGGGGGTTTGCTACGGGGTTGGGGGGCCGGCTTGTGGTGGGCGTTGCAGGCGCGTGCCGTCTTAATACTGCGGAAAACGGGGCACGGCAGACGCCATTTTGAGGGGCGATGCAGCGAGTTGCCATTTTGAAGTGCTCTGCATGAGTTAAACTGAACCTCAGACAATGCAAACGAAAACCTCCGTCACTTTGTTTTGCATCATCATCATCAGTACAGTAGAAATGTGAACACCTGAAATGTCAACTTCCCAGGAACTAAAAGAAACACCTGCAGTTAGGACGATTTCATATTTCTATTGAAGGTACTATATGTAACTTTCAGAAAATCCTTGTTCTTAAGTCACCTGAGGTTCACCTGAGGTTCACCTGGGGTTCACCTGGGGTTCACCCGGGGCCGCGACCTGGCGACTGCGGAACCTGTTGTTTTTTATTTTGGCGTCCATGTTGACAGGTTATAGCAGCCACACTGCCCGCGTGAGCAGCGCAGCTCACAGCAACAACAGACAATGAAAATGATCGTTTGACAGTATATTGACATCATACCAGCAACATTACTACAGTTTCAATGTCTAGATATCTGTAGCCCCAAACAAGGCTTTTATTATGAAATACTTACAGGACAGTGTTGTAGAACATGCAGTGACTTGCACGGCTCCATGAATGAATAAAGTACCAGCAATTAATTGTGGATTATTACTATTATTTACAAATTACCACACGCTTCTTCACCTTTTTCTGTCTAAAATAAATATAAATTACATTTGTAATGAAATGAAATGGCCGTTAAGAAAGGAAAACTCTACGTAGAAAGAAAGGACTGACAGCAGCAGCAGCTGAAACGCTGCCGGTGTGGACAACCCGCCCACGCGTGAGATACGCAGCACTTCAGTGAAGCAGCCGCCACGCACTGCTCACGCGGACAGTCTGGCCCAAGCGTCATGAAGTCATTTTGCAACATGTAGCTAAACATTAGCTATAGATTTAGGTTTGTGCGGTGGCGTTTCAAGATTCATGTAACGTAACTTGATCGCTGACACAGAGATACCATGTGGTACCAACGTTATTTTAATATTGGCTCAAAAGCCTCGTTAGAAGTGGGAACCAAACGTCAGATATCTTCCACAGAGATAAACAAAACATTCAGGTCTTATTGATGAGTATTAATTCACAATCAGGACATTTGTTTTAGGAAAAGCTACTTTTATTCTGCGCCTTTCTAACATTTGTCTACATAAGTGTTATCAGTAAGACCTTTAAGTTCTTTAAATAAAATGTGACCGTCTGTTTTTACTTGAGATCAGTTTGTGGACATTCTGCTGCCTTTGCTCCAGGCCTTCAGGACGCCGACGTCTGCTCACCCTCACGCCAACGCGAGGTCTCTTCCGGAGCTCGGGACTCTCCCATCTCTCTTACTAAAAGAAGAAAACACACTTACGCATTCAAGTAATTAGTGCTAATCAGCCGTGCACTGACCTAGCAGGCGGCCGTATTGATTTCAGAGGCTAATCAAGGAAAAAGCTTAATGACGTGGCAATTAAAATGCTCCAGGATGTGAATTTACACCTGCGATTAAATGCTACGGGGATCCAGTGTAGTAGAAAATGATCTAAAGTGTGTTCTTCTGCAGTCAAAGGATGTGAGCTGATCACACTGACGGGTTGTTCCTCTGCAGGCCGGGTCTGGGAAATGTACTGACGGGGAAAACAGTGTTTACACAGTAGTTTTAAAAAGGAAAATGATTAGTATTGCAACAATAAAAAAGAAAAAAAAACCAAAGAAATTATATATTTACAACTTTAATCTTTATTTCTTTAAAATAAGATAAAAGGAAAATTTGTTATTATCAATAATACAAGTACAAAAAAAATGTATCAGAACACTTTAGAATATACAGGACAGAGCATGACAGTGACAGCTTAGGGAATTATATATATGGTTCAAACAGATAAAGATCCTTGGTATATTATGAAACAATAGAAGAAAAGGTGGGCTGGTCAACGGAAGACTGGATTATTTTCCCAGAGGGTAAAAGATTGAAAATAACAATATCTAAATGTAGTCAACTTGGCACCAACGAACCTGCTCTCTCTTTCCAGTTTCAGCCAAAATGCTAGCAAACATTCTCCAATAAATAAGGCACTACTACGACGGGCCCAAAAGCAGGAAAAGTATGTGTGTGAGAGCGCGTACGTGTGAATAATCTGAATAAGTGGACCACAACTGATGACAAAACTTTCACATTTTATATCGTGCATAAATACTTATTCATCTTAAATCACTCTTAAGATATTTCTATTAATAAACAATGATATTTAGTACTGGGAAGTTAAAAAGACGTCGAGGACCTGACATCCAGATTTAACAAAGCAAAACACAGCTTGTGACAAAAAGAAAACAAACATATGATGTGCTATTTGATAACCTGTTTTTTTGTTTAACTACAGGGGAGAGAGAGCTGACTGACGCTGCGTCAAACAGATTTTATGTGCGTCACATGTTGGCAAAGTGCTGCCCAGCCCTCCTCCAACATGCTTGTCGATGACAGACTATGTAGTGATCAAGTGCAATAATGAATATCATCACTTCCCACATGTGTTGATACAGCTGTGTGCAGAAAACTGTGCTTATGTGGCGACAATTCTTATAAGCACTGCTAGAAAAAACATACAACTTAGAAGTAAAAGTGGACAAGATTAACATGATACTGGTTAAGGCAAGTCTGAAGGATATTAAAGCGTCAGTCCGTTCTGTTTGGCAGATGTTTTGCTCCACAAAGGTTTACTGTAAGATCTGGAAGCAGGTAAAAAAATCAAGCTGCAGCACGTTACGAAGAATCAAACTCCTCTTCGCTCTCTTTGTCAGCGATAGTGAGAAGAAAGTGTTTGTTAATGAGGCAATAATCTGACATGAACAGTCCGCTCAGCCGCTGAAAAGTCACTGAAAATAAAGTCCTCTCTGGCAGGCTTTGAAGTTTCTATCCCACCTTGTGTGAGATGGAGACAGATGGAGTGGAGGGCCGGAGTGGTGGGACGACTGTCAATGAAGGTCAAAGTCTCAAAGCAAATGAATCACACCCGGCCGAGGTCGACCGCAGTGAGGGGGCGGGCGGCGTCTACATCTCGTGGGCGGCATGATGGTGTTCTGGGATACCGTTGGCGTGAGCCACCACCGTGTTGTTCTCATTGAGGCGCCTCACGCGATACATTTCATAGTGGATGCTGCTGGTGATGTCCTTAATGTTCTGCATATGGGTCCTGAGAGAAACAGACATGTATGTACACACCCATTAGAAACCAGTAGAAGAGATGGGCAAACCTCACCGCTGTGATTGTTTCTTCACTCGTATGTTTGACCTGCTGAAGGGGAGACGTTCCTCTGTGATGTCACAACATCTTGCTTGTTTTAAGACGACCACAACTACTTAGGGAAGCCAATCGTGATCCAATAAGCAACTTACAGAAGTGCGACTTTGGCCCTGTTCAGACCTGATATTAACACGCGTCCTGAGGGATCCGAACACGAGTGGACCGCTTTAAGTACGTCTGTTCACACTTGACGTTACAATGCGTCTCCACATGAGTGACCACTTGTGATCCGACCTCACTTCCCCGCTCCATATGCAGATAAACACGTAGTAAACCCACGGCTGATACAGCAGACGTTGTGACATAATATTACAGGAATGTCAGTAGTGATATCCTACATATTCCTCAATTCAGGTACATTTTATTAACATCAAAAGATAAGGTTATTGTACCGTCCGGGACCTCCGCACGCGCCGCTGGCATTGCTGACTTTGCCAGACAACAGCCGGGTACAGAGCTCCAGAGAGCAGGTGGGTGTCAGCTCCGTGCGAAGCAGCGGAACAAAAACACCAACAGTCTGATAATAATATAAACTACTCAGGTGCAACTTCAATCAATACTGTGCGATACTTTCAGGTGCGTTTTCATTACAATCACTGTGCAATTTCATATTTCCACTTGTGCAATTGTGTTAATAGTCTGTTTATTGTCAATACTGCAAATGTTGTTCCTATTTTTAATATTTCCTTCTATTTAAATTGTTCATATTTTATAAGTCTGTCTACTTTTGTTTTGCTTTTTGCACCGTGTTGTATCTTGATTTTTGTTATTTTACTAATGCTTCTTGTTTCTGCACTATCCCCTTTGCTGCTGTACACTGCAAATTCCCCCCACTGTGGGACTAATAAAGGAATATCTTAATGCACTTTGCATGCCTAGTCTGATAATCTGTAGATTATTTAGCCTATAGATAAGATATATTTTAATAAAATACAGTTGTACCGACAGGATACAGTAGAGCACAGAGGCCGTTTCACATCTGTCTGTTTATTCACATGAGGAGCGCAGAGACCCGCGGTCAGTAGAGTAGGCGGTCGTTAATATGGCCCAGGACGCATTCACTACACACTGCTAAAAGAATGTGGCCATATGTGGTCCAGACCACCTCTGAATGTGGTCTGAAAGAACCGATCTCAATGCATCCTCAATGCATCTTGAGTGCGTTCACACCTGTACTTAGAGGTGATCCGATCACTGAGGATGCGTGTTAATACCAGGTCTGAACAGGGACATGGAAAGTTGAAACCTTCAGCACAAACTGAGAGTGGAAGTAGGAGTAGGAGAATAGTAGTAGGAGACATCTTGTGTCCAGCAGTTACATTTTGTAATTAAAAATTCAAAGCAGAGTATTTTTTTTATGTCATAAAACACACACTGCCGCAGCGACATGAGGCTGCATGAAAACAGACAGAGTTTAAGATGAAGACTTAATGATATATGGAGACAGAGTTTCCTCACCTGATGAGGAGATCCCGTAAATAGGCGAACTCACAGTGGGCTATGTTCTCAACTAGAGGAGACAGAGAAGTTGTCAGAATTAATTGATAGTGAAGCTAAAAACACACAAAAAGGGTGTCAAAAGACAGACAGAGTGACAGCTGGGAGCTCTGCTTTGCTCCTAGTAAGTTCCCTATATCGTCCACTAGATGGAGTCAGAGATCTCAGTGTGTCGTCTCAACCAACACGGATCTCTGCTGCTCACTTCATCTACTGAAGAGTCCTCCTGAAGAGATGAGACTAAATGTGTGTGTGTGTATGTGTGTGTGTGTGTGTGTGTGTGTGTGTGTGTGTGTGTGTGTGTGTGTGTGTGTGTGTGTGTGTGTGTGCGTGCGTGTGCGTGTCTGCACAGCACACAGTGCAGGAAATGAAAGTTAATGAGACACTTGATAGAGGGGTAGTGCATCCTGTCTGGAGTTGATAACATAATTAAATATTGAAAGATGGATCCTGCAGTAAGAATGGATGTTAACAAAACACAGCACTGTACTGGTACACTACTGATAAAGACAAACACGTTTAACTCACTAACCACACACAGACTATTAATCTACTGCTGTCGGTTCAGGATTTTTTCACTAGATTTTATAAATCTGAGCAAACAACATATATTCATTTCCTCTGTGAGCATCCACAGTGTGTCCTTTGTGTTTAAAAGGGGATGTGTGGCGTTGGGGGGGAACCAAGCAAACAAATCAGACAGACTGTGTCTGCTGGAGGCCTGAGGCAGCTGCACGGCACACGACAGCAGTCTGAACACTGAATAGAGTATTGTTTTATTGACTGACTGACTCAGTGATGTCTCCCTTTTGTCTTTTCTTCTCAACGAAACCACTTCCTGGTTAGTTATGTGTATTCTGCCCTGAAAGTGTCTCTCAAAGCAAATATGAATTATAGCTGCTGTGCAGATGTGGGGTCGGGGGCAGGGCATTTTGAAGTACAGGACGGTCCTCCATCATTAATCCTTTAAGGCTTCAGCATGTTCGTTCTGCCTCGATCGGGTCTTGAACTGACAACCTCAGACACCAAGAACAAGTCGCTATCTTGGTGAGCTTACTGCCTGAGCAAAACTACCACATCACACTATGACATCACACTATAACTTCACACTGAAGGCAGATTTCAAAGTAGTGTCAAAAATTCAGTTTTTGAGACAATTCTGAGAATTTGCGTACTTCATCTAGACAACACAGAGATGTCAGTAATTTATTTTAATAAAGATTGATTGCTCCATAATGTAAGTGACAAACTGATGTTTAAAAATGTTTGATTTCCATTGACTGCAATGGTTCACATGAGGAGAGAATTCAAAATACTGTCAAAAATACAGTTTTTGATATACAATTCTGAAATGTCCCCCCCCCCCCTACAGCTACCATGACCTCAACATGTTGTCATTTATTTTTATGAACATTGGAGCTTTATTGAGCGAGAATTTGCCGTAGCTGTGTACAGTACTGTTTACATTACAACGTTTTGATGCACTGTGGGTTCAGTTTTTTATAATTCAAAAATCTGGCTTGTGGAGGACAGTCTGAAGATGCAGCGCAGCAAGTTTGGTGTCAATTGAGAAAAACAGAATGATGGACTTCATAATTCCTGCCAGGTTGAAGCATCTGAACATTTTGGTGGAAGTTGTAAAGTTTTAGCACGTAGCACAGTTGAGGAAGTTTAGCACAGGATTGGACCTATGTGCAAAGTTTATTTTCATGCATGGGAAGGCAGATTTCCGAAGGTGAAGAAGAAGAAGAAGAAGAAGAAGAAGAAGAAGAAGAAGAAGAAGAAGAAGAAGAAAAAGGCCCCTAATAAAAGAACATAAGAGTAAAATAAGGATGAAAGACGGAGGTAGAGAGTTGTACCTTCAATGGTTCCCCACTTGGTCTTCCTCCCCAGCAGCCTCCTGCCATTGACCTGGTACTCCTGGTCGCTGCCCACCACGGCAAATGGGATCATCTCCTGCTCACAGGTGGAATGTCGACACACAATGGAGTCAAAAATTATTCACGTTAAGTTCATTAAAAATGACTGAATGGCTTCAGCATGACGGAGCTCTGTGGAAAGGCGTGTCTGAGCATAAATGAGGATAATAGAGTCACGACTCCTGCCACATAAATCTCCTTGAGACGATCCCCTCACCCTGATCTTCTCGTTGATCATTCTGTCCTCGGCATCCTCGTCGAATTCTTTCTGAGGGTACACGTCAATCCCGTTGGCTCGCAGCTCTTCCCTGATCTGGTGTTCAAACATAAAGAGAAACACAGCAAACTTTTAACCCGCTGCAGATTTGAAAGGATACAAACTAAGGCCTTTAATTGCAGAAGTAATTAGACAGACGTACTTGATGCAGTCTAGAGAGACATCAAACAAATGTACTTTAATCTACAGATTAAGGTGGTATTAACACTAATCTGCCGTCTAATCTACTCCAAAAGTTTGGGCTTAGTCGTTAATCGCTGTCTGTATACAAACAAAACAAAAAAAAATCACAAAATGGATGCCTATGAAGAAACCTGTGCACACACGAAGTCAGCCAAACACAAACACAAGCAAGCACACGTTAACCAGGGGGTTTATGTTGCTAATGAAAGGAGGGGAAACCCTGAGATCCTTGAAGGCGGCCAATAAAACATACAAATGAACGGCAGCAGCCTTATTAACCGTGTAGAGGAAGTGTAGAAAGTAAAGGGTAAAAGAAAGAGAGTGATGCTTCTGAGCTAGCCATGTTCTGTGTCCAGAGAGCACAGGAACTTATCGTATCTCTGGTTACTGCTCCACAGAAATGCAAACACGAAGAGGGAGACAAAAAGAGGATGCTCCTAGATTACAGATGTGGATTTAATGGAAGAATAAGGACATTTTAGATAAAATAACTGGGGCTGCCAAAGTCAACGCAATTATGTGTTAATGCAAATTAATTTTAACAACACTAATTTCTTAAACGCATTAACTCAACTTGCGATTTTGTAGGTTGTAGCGGGCTCAGATTTAAAGCTAGAGTGAAGATACTGGTATCATATGAAACTAGAAAACCTGATGAATACATTGGTACCAACCAGGTCATACTAGCTACTACTAACTAGTTGTGAAAGAGGCTAAATACCGCTATAAATGTACGCTAAATTTTGGCAAGGAAACACTGGCATGGCCATTTTCAAAGGGGCCCCTTGACCTCTGACCTCAAGATATGTGATTGGGTTCTATGGGTACCCACGAGTCTCCCCTTTACAGACATGCCCACTTTATGATAATCACATGCAGTTTGGGGCAAGTCATAGTCAAGTCAGCACACTGACACACTGACAGCTGTTGTTGCCTGTTGGGCTGCAGTTTGCCATGTTATGATTTGAGCATATCATTTAAAGCCAAATGCAGTACCTGTGAGGGTTTCTGGACAATATCTGTCATTATTTTGTGTTGTTAATTGATCTCCAGTAATAAATATATACATACATTTGCATAAATCAGCATATTTGCCCACTCCCATGTTGATAAGAATATTAAATACTTGACAAATCTCCCTTTAAGGTACATTTTCAACAGATAAAAAAATCAATTGATAGCCCTAAAATAATACTGAAATCTATTAAAGAATAAACAAAAGAGGAAAATGTTACCTTCTTTTTGAAGAAGTCCCTCTCCTCCAGGGTGAGTGTATCTGCCTTGGCAATGACCGGGACGATGTTGACCACCTTACTGAGACGTCTCATGAATTCTACGTCGAGAGGCCGCAGACTGGGAGGGAAAGAGTCAACATGAGAAAGATGAAATGATTTGTAATGAATACACAGAACTCCTCCACCAGGGGGCAGATGTTCCTAACAATTCTCCTACATGGAGGAGGAACTACTGTAACTACGAACACACAGCATTTACCGTTCAAACTGCTGCAGCCGTGACCTAATCATACTCCTAATAATAATGTGTCTGAACAGCTACTTGATGAAAGGACTTTCGAGTTTCACAAAAGCATCTGCATGTGGTTATGGTGGTGGCGGATTCTGGCCTGGTTAACAACACTTCGACAAAGACTGGCCATCGTCAACGAGGAGTCTTGTGCACTCATGCAAGAGCACACAAGACAAAAGTTCAAAATTGATTGCATGCTCCCAGACACCCACACACAGACTCTCTGTCTCTCTCGTCCTTCCTTCCTCTCTCCCGTTAGACTTTTTAAGGCGATCCTTGAGCAGCTGCTGGCCAGCCCATGTGACATCTGCAGTGTTTGGATCAACATGAAACGTTGCTGGATGGGGCACATAGACAGGGGGGGCCAGTTCACACCACCCCTCCTGCCTGAGTAAAGACAGGCCATGACACAGAAATTAATAGAGGTGCAGCACTTGAATGCTGCTCTGCGATCAACAGCGTGTCTTTGTGTGTGCACGCTCAATCGAGGCTGACAATCCGCAGCTGCCTTCGACATTTTCCCAAGACCGGCCACTGCACTCGACTAGAGTTACACAAATGCAAAAGACTATAAAACGCGCGGTGAATCTATCAGTTGATGGACACATGAGACCGTGTGGACTCTGCCCCTAATTTCTCCTGCTAGTCCACGCCAACCCCCCCTCAGCTCCGAACAGCGAGGCGCTGAACCAACACGGCGTGGAGGAGGGACGGCAGTTTATGCAGTTCAATCAGAGCCAGATGTGTGCGTCTGTAAGAGATCCAGGGAAATAAACTTGGGACATTGTGCTGCTTCAGGGCCTGGCGAGAGCAGCCCATCTTTCCAGTATGTGTGTGTGTGTGTGTGGTGGACTGAGATATGTTGCATCGCGCTGAGCGGAAATGTGTGTGGGCGTGTGTGTTCAATATGAGGGGTAAGAAATGTTTCACACTGAAAAGCCTGAGAACAAACAAAGAGGGTCTGTATCTACACACTGTATGGTCTGTTAGCATGACTCCATTGTCACCATTTGGTCATCACAATACATTTTTTGGGGGGGAAATACACTTATTTGTTTTGCCAAGAGTTAGATGAGTAGATGGATACCGCTCTCATGTCTGGACACTAAACATGAAACTACTACCAGCAGCCGGCTAACTTAGCTTAGTACAAAAGCTGGGAACAGGGGGAAAGAGCTAGCCCAGCCTATCTTGTTTTCATACTTTCACCGTTGTTTGGATTAAACAGTCCTGCCAATGGTTTCTCACTATTCCACTCATCTACTGGTGGCTGTAATGCGCCAAGAAACGCAGCAAAAACGTCAACAAAGACAGGGAAGAAGGTGACCGCAAGCTAGTAATAAATATGAATGTAAACGATGCAGGATCTAAAATATATTTACAAGTAGTTTATGAGGAAGGAAATGCTTTTGTTAGACCTGCACCGATACGGATCAGATATCGGGCTGATATTGACTCAAATAACTGGATCGGGTATCGGTGACAATGGAGCCGATCTATTTAATTCTATTCTATGTTTATATACTATATACATTATATACTGGAATTTGAATTCCTGTTTAAATGTTGACCAACCTTTTGCTGCATTAAGCATGTGTACACTTGAATTATATTCCCTGTTCATTTTGAAGATTTTTTACCAAGTTGCTTGTGTACTATTTATTATTTTAATAATAAATAAAAATTCTGTTATTTTTTTAAAGATTTTTTACCAAGTTACTGGTGTATGATTTATTATTTTAATAATAAATAAAAATTCTGTTATTTTTTTAAAGATTTTTTACCAAGTTGCTGGTGTACTATTTATTATTTTAATAATAAATAAAAATTCTGTTATTTTTTTAAAGATTTTTTACCAAGTTACTGGTGTATGATTTATTATTTTAATAATAAATAAAAATTCTGTTATTTTTTTAAAGATTTTTTACCAAGTTGCTGGTGTACTATTTATTATTTTAATAATAAATAAAAATTCTGTTATTTTTTTAAAGATTTTTTACCAAGTTACTGGTGTATGATTTATTATTTTAATAATAAATAAAAATTCTGTTATTTTTTTAAAGATTTTTTACCAAGTTGCTGGTGTACTATTTATTATTTTAATAATAAATAAAAATTCTGTTATTTTTTTAAAGATTTTTTACCAAGTTACTGGTGTATGATTTATTATTTTAATAATAAATAAAAATTCTGTTATTTTTTTAAAGATTTTTTACCAAGTTGCTGGTGTACTATTTATTATTTTAATAATAAATAAAAATTCTGTTATTTTTTTAAAGATTTTTTACCAAGTTACTGGTGTATGATTTATTATTTTAATAATAAATAAAAATTCTGTTATTTTTTTAAAGATTTTTTACCAAGTTGCTGGTGTACTATTTATTATTTTAATAATAAATAAAAATTCTGTTATTTTTTTAAAGATTTTTTACCAAGTTACTGGTGTATGATTTATTATTTTAATAATAAATAAAAATTCTGTTATTTTTTTAAAGATTTTTTACCAAGTTGCTGGTGTACTATTTATTATTTTAATAATAAATAAAAATTCTGTTATTTTTTTAAAGATTTTTTACCAAGTTACTGGTGTATGATTTATTATTTTAATAATA